>CM042819.1:5455000-5754131 GCA_009982885.2 Hyles vespertilio
AACATTTACAAGAATACCATTTTGTACCAAAACGTAAACTTAATTGTAACCGCACCGCAACTTGATCGGCGCGTCAAGAAATTACGTGAATCGCTCTACAGGGTTGTTATAACCGGTAGGCACTATTAAGTGCTATTGATTATCTATTTAATTATTTATAACTATTGGAAGTTTTCTTATCTTTGTTTTACACTGCCCTTTCTTTCTCCTTCTTTTATATCCATCCAAAGGTTGTCTGGTAGAGATCGCTGATTAGCTATAAGATCGCCTTTTGTACTTTACAGAGATGTTATTTCTTTATATTGTTATGTTCTTTTGTTTATGTACAATAAATAAAAAAAATAAAAAAAAAGAATGTGGTATACGCAAATATTCAAATGGACACAATCATCCTACCACTATCGGAATGTATGTTCGTAAATCTATTAGCATATCAAGTATTTGTGCGCAAATTCGTTTGCTAACATACATAAAATCACGCCTTTTTCCCAGAAGGTATAGTCAGAGGTAAGAGGACAGTGGTCACCCACATTTCGCCTTGTACGTTCGGTCCCACGATGTGCTAGGGGACATATTTTGTTTGATTACAATTTATATATATTTTCATCTTAAAAAGAAAACTCCTGAAATCTGTATTCCAGAGAGTTATCCACAAGTATTTCAAAATTATTTACCATAAAATTCGTTGGTAAATTCGTTTACCAATTTCAAAAGTAAGTCTCGACACGCCTTTCCTCGCCCTCCTATTTATTAACCTTAAAATATTTTTAACTCTGCCTTATAATTTTAATTAAACCTAAAACATCCTTATAAATCCTAAAACCTCTGTACGGCTATTTTGCACTATTTACTCGCCCTCGCAGGTGGGAGATTAAGTGTCCGGATCACTTTAGGCGTCGCAAAGAAAATGTCTCGTTAAAATTCATGAGCGGCAATTGTGAGTTCCCCCGAGTTGAGTGATATTAGATTTTTCATTGGCAAGCCAAAGCGGGTAGAAAATTGCAACAACTTATACAATGTTTCTTTATATTGTGTATGTAGATAGAGATGAGAGAGAGAGGGCTGATACAAATGTATCAGCCCATATACGTCTCTTTGGAGGCTTCCTCTAAAATCGAGAGTACGGTTGAGAGTGGTTACGCCATATAATCCACCACGCTTGCCTTATGCGGGTTGGTGGACTTTACATAACTTAGAAATTCCTATAAATCGCTATGGTATACAGGTTTCCTCATGATAAAATAAAATAAATAAAAATTGTTTATTTTCTCAAAAATTACACAGTCATTTTTATAAAGTTGGATACAGTTTTATGCATAAATTATGATATTACTGGTTACTGGTTCCCAAACTAGGCGAGAGGCCTGTATCTTGGGAATCAGTGTTAAGGCGCTTCAAAGGTTTAACATTAATTTTACATAGGTTAGCTGTTTTTATGTTATATGACAAATAAAGTTATTGAAATTTTTTTATACAATTTGTGGAGTATTGGGCGTGTGCGTGTGTGTGTGTGATATTTTCCTTCACCTTAAAAGTGATTGATGATGACTATAGGTACACACATGACTCCGATAATTCAGAAGTGTGCCCTGGGAAAACAGCGACCACCGTGAACATGTTCACGGTGGTCGCTGTTTTTGGTTCTGTGGTTTGCAGCTGCGTCTGGTCCGTTTACCAACAAGCCACTTATTTTATATTGTATTGTTTGTTTATTATACGTATTTAATACGGCAGATAAATGTGCTAATTATAAACATAATTGAGGGAAAATGGAGACGCTGATGGAAAATGTGGAAAAATTTAAATTCTGAGACTTTTTAATGTAATCATTGACATAAATATATGGACAGGGCGGAAAGCACGTACAGTGCTCCGATGTAAGTGATGCGCGCGCTCCAGTGGGTCTCTAGTGGAGTGTTACTGAAATTAGTAGTCGCTCTGAACGATTTTCAATAAAAATTAATTCCATGATGAAGTTCAAAAATGAAGATAGTATTTTTTTATCCTCGTTTTGACGAATCTATCTTTTTCTTATTTTTATTCTGGCCGGCATAGTGACCACACTGCATCTGATGGTTACCGCAAATGCCGCCCAGGCATAGTGTTAATTGGCATCAGACGACATTCCCATGCCAATAGATACAATTATGCTGGCCTGCTATCTTTTAAATTAGGTTAATTTGATGTTTATTGCAGCAGGAGATCGTAAAATAAAGATCATCTTTTTAAATCTCCAAATATGCTGCCGGGTCTATCGTTATTATTTAAATCAATTTTCGTAAGAAACTTAAAATATAAAAAACAAAATATAATTTAATATAACTTCTCAAATAATGTCAAAAGAGGCAGAAGACATACAATGTGGATAGTTGTTTATGTAAGGAGTGACCCGGTGCATTAGCAAAACGGATGCCTTCAGCGACTGTAGCGCCAGATGAGACTGAGCAGTGACGTCACTCATGTCGATAAATATATCGATGATCCCAAAAATAAAATATATCTTACAAATATAGTATCATCGTATGTATTAGTAAGTATGATTATACTTAATTACTTAATTCAAATAGGCTTATTATATTTTATAATAAGCCTATTTGAAGATAAAATTATATACAGCGTGTAAAATATTTGTTTGCCCTTTTAAAAGGTATTAATATTATAAACATATATGATATAAACATTTTTAATTAAACATCAATAAATTGAGCATAGAATGTATTGCATATTAACTTTGATGCGTTAAATAATAATTTGATTAAACAAAAAACGTAATTCAAATACTTTCAACATGACACTCAAACGAAATCGCAAGTCCCTTATGTCAAATTATGCCATCTCGTCCTGCTATCGATTTGTCAATATAGAGCATTATATTACAATACATTTTCCGATAACTGAGTACTAACGACCACATGGATTTTTATTATATCAAAAGTCGATAAAACATCGATATACTTCGTCCCATCACTATCAAATGTCGTGCCAGAAGATTATTATCCCAGAGATTACCATTCTACAGAGCCAAAATACTAAAAAGAATTGCAAAAGCCGCCTTGCCGAGTTGCTTATGTCGGGCCTAGACGTATTAGTACATTTTAATATCTTGTACAAAGGGGGTTCGTGGAACTAAACTGATTATAACGCGAAACGTTGCCTAAAGATTTTAAATTTCTTTATCTCTTTGCCGTTTGGATTTAATGGGAGTACTAAAGGGTGGTGAGGTATTTGGTTGATGTTTTAGTATAGGTAAGGCAATTTCTTCTTCTTCATAATGGTTTCTTAGATTGACGCGAATGTTACAAATTGAAATAATACTACTATTTACATATTTTATCATGGATTTGGTATATTTTTTACTATTTTGACTTCCCAACGTTTCTATTACTTTATAGCTTTCGTGGTCACGGGGCTCCTTCATCATAATGAATAATTCTAAATAAAGGCCTCTCTCTATGATTACCACAGCAAGCTGCTTTAGTAACCTACAGCCAGTGATCCACTGTGAGTTTTATGATGTTTATCCACCTCTAAGGAGTTCCTGACAGTGTATTAAACATATTATGACTCCTTTAAAAACAAAGATACCCAAAATGTTTAAAGCAAGACGCAATCCTGGCAATTACGTGCAAATGTAGTATCACTAATCAGTGTATGAATTTTATTACAAGCCAGTCTATACAAGAACATTTCAAATTAAGTCTAGATTGTATAAAATACTTCAGCAACCAACAAGAACGAAGAACTAAACCAATATTTTAATATGACAAAGCAATTCAAGTAACTTAACCCACAATCTTTCAAAAGCTGATATCACGAAAACCCTTGTAAGCGAGCTCTTGCTTATATTCTCGTAACAACGTTCAATTTTATTATAATTAATACGTAGTCTACGTGAGACAATGATATCCAAACAGAGGCGTCTCCTTAATTTGTTGTTAATAAAATTAAATTACGTTCCTTCTACAACCGCCTTGGAGTTACATTCACTGAATATGACAACGCTCACGTATATTATGCTTTAAGTGTACAATGGAGGGGTAGTAAATATTTGATTACAAGTATAACTTGGCAAAAAGTACGATGCGGTGACAACTGGTATTAAAGAAAAACAATTATGGCAACAATCATAAAAATTACATTGTGTCCGTTGATTAATTTTATATGCAGGTATTTCTATACATGTTCATACAGTTCTGATTGTATTGTGATTTAATAAAAACAAAAAGACTATTAACAACGATAAATAAAAATAACAACTATCCAAAATAAATCCGTCGTAGTATGGGTTGCCATGTTAATACTAAATTCAATCTTAGCGCGCTCATTAAAAACAGACTGTTTTGTCAAGCTAAAAAGTGAATATTCTATTTCTTTTTATTCAATGTTTGACGAGACGAATTTTCCATTTGCCTGATGGTAATAAACATTTCGTTGGCACCTACCCAGGCAGCCCCTTCAGTATGAAGACCTACAGATGTAGTGATAAGTCCCTTAAATGTTTTTGATTCAAAAAATTATGTATTGATAATGAACTGAGGGACGACGGGGTCAAAGGTTTTGGAATAGAGGCCAAATACAACGCAAGTGTCCTACGTCTGCCTACAAGACGGACGGGCAAAATGGTGGAGGTTTCAGGAAGTCGGTTGATGCAGGCTACTTCCACCAGGTCTATGTGGACAAGATTGGGGGAGGTCTATGTTCAGCAGTGGGCTTTATGTCTTCTGTCTTTCTGTTGGAATTCAATCATCACGGTCTATAAAAATGAAGGAAAACATTGTGAGGAAACCTGCATATCAAAGTGACTTATAAGAATTTACATGGTATGTAAACTCCTCCATCTCGCACCAGGCCAGCGTGGTGGACTATAAGGCCTAAATACTGTTAATCGTAACCTCGATTATAGATGAGGCTGTGGACCGTATATTTGTCGATATAGAACAGTATTCCATATACTTATTAAAATATGTTCACAACATAGACATTTCCAGAATCTTTATGGATATAAAAGAGGAATGCAGAATTAATTAATGGCGCCTCAGCCGCATCTCACAATGAGACCCTTTTCAATCTTGCCTGCGTGAGGTCCTTTCACCTTAATTTACACTCGAGAATTTTGCCAAAGTGACTTTTATTGTAAACGCAAAGATTTACCAACGAATTAACGATGTTCATACCCTAGCACTTCTCTCTTTCTTTCTCATCAGCCACAAGAAGTTCAGTTAATCTACTGCTGAACATAGACGTCCCCCATAGTCCCACATTAAACTATTGGAAGCGACACTTACTTGAATCTATTTATGTAATGCTAGATTTTGCTCGCACTTTCACCCCCGTCCTTGTGATAACCTTACTATTAGATTAAGATAAAGAAACCCCTTGCTTAATATAAAGTCACAGAGTTTGTAACTTTTTCTAGGTATTAAACCCAAGGTGCCACTGATCCTTTTGTCATTCACGTATTAACTTAATTATTTATTTACTGTACATGCAAACACCAAAAGAATACAAAAACATTTATACTTTTAGATGGCCATAAGGAAAAGGAGTGAGAAAATATTTCGTGTATAATGACTAAAACACATAATAAGTGCATAACAATATTAAGAGTCGATACAATTCATTGATGCCGGCAGGTCCGGGGTTTTTTTTTCTATTTATTTGATTATAGAGGGTTTAATCAAGAATTGATTACGCCACCCTCATTGCACATACATTTGACAGTAATTTAAGATCTATTTATAAATGCCGCTTTAGCTACTTTATACAATAGGCCCACTTCCTTTGAAGAAGGTAAAGCGAGCATACTATTACATACACCGATATTATAATTTAACTTAGGCAACAATATATCTCTTTCTTTTTCGTTCCGGACACATTCCATAAGGATGTGATGTACATCTTCTACGATATTACATAGTGTGCAATTAGGTGAGTCAATTATTCCCATTAAAAATGCAAATCTGTTTAATGGAATGTGTCCTGTACGAAGACGTAGCGCAAGAATTATATCCGACCTGTTCATATTGGTTTGATCTATCGACGGAAATCGATGTATATTCGGCTGGATTGTTCTATACCAGATGTCTTTCATTGCTGATCTGCGATCAAAATATTCTGACCACAGCTCAACACATCTATTTCTTACCATGTATAAGACATCATTTACATAAGGGGAACATGAAACATTCAACCCTTCATAAGAGGCGTCTTTGGCCAGCATGTCTACTAATTCATTTTCAGCCAAACCAATATGAGCAGGTATCCACTGTAGAACTACATTTTTATTCTTATACTTAAGTTCCCTAATACAATTAATTACAATATAGGCTATTGACGTTCCTCGACTTTTATAAGTACAGCGAGTAACATGTTGAAGGGCGCTCCTTGAATCCGTAAAAATTACATAATCACCGCTTTCAAAAGAATTTATATAAGACAGAGCTTCAGCAATAGCAATTAGTTCAGCGTGCATTATGTTTATGTTCTGTTTTATATGAAATTTTACCGAAGTTTTTGTTTGTATGTCAAAGAACGCTGCACCAATGTTACATTTACTTTTGGAACCGTCAGTAAAAATTTTGTAAAAGCTATTGTAAGTATTATTAATATATTGAACACATCCCATTTTAAGTTCAGTAGAATTGTATGATCGCTTCGGCTTTTTAACTTCGGGTAATTCAGGCCTTATCATAGTGGAAAGATCTATATTAGTCATCCAGGTGTCCAAGCTGAACAATCCTAATTGAGAGCTCACATGTAAGTCCGCCTGTTTAAGGTACTGGTGAATGGAAACCAACAATATTTTTTTTTGCCCTAGAATTTTGTAACAAAGACTCATTATTTATTATTATTATATAAAGACATTATATAATAATGACATCTAATAAAGACATTATATTATTTTTGGTATAAGATTTTGATGAGAGCCAGAATTTTCCTGCCAAATAATGTCTTCGAATGTGTAAAGGTGGTAGATAAAGTTCATTTTCCATGGCGTGTATGCTCGTACTTTTAATAAACCCCCCTATTACTCTCATAAATATGTTTTGAACCTTATCAAGTTTGTTGAGTTGTGTTTGGGATGCGTTGTCATAAAAGATACTGGCATAATCCATCCTACTGCGTACCAAAGAAATGTATAAACGCCTTAAGTGAATTGGATGCACGCCCCATTTAGGCCCACTAAGAATGCTAAACATATTTACAAATTTGACCAGCTTACATTTCATCTCATTAATATGCTTAGACCACCTTAATGACCGATCCAGCCATAGCCCTAAATATTTTACTTCGTCCACAACGGGCAATGACACTTCATTCACTTTTATATCAATGTTTTCTCTTCTAAAATGTCTTTTAAAAATACAAACTTTGCTTTTGGATTCGGAAATTTCTAAGCCTAAGTTTAAAAGAATATTGCACAATTTATTTAATGCAAATTGTAAATTTTGAGTTGCAGCTGTAGTGTCACTGCCAGATGTGTATAAAATAAAATCGTCAGCATATTGCGACACATATACCCGTTGTATTTGCTTACAAACAGACACAGTAGCGATATTAAATAGAAGTGGAGATAATGGATCACCCTGTGGCAAACCCCGACCCGCACTACGACCCATAAAAAGTTATTTAAATTAATTTTTAGGTTTCTTTCATTTAGATAATTCCAAATATAGTTGCACATCCTGTGTCCTACTCCATGTTTGTCCATTATTTGCATTAAGCTAACTATATCTAAATTATTATACGCGTCATGAATATCGACAAAACACGCAATCGTTGATTGTTTTTTTGCGAAATCAATTTGTATTGTTAAAACTAGATTTGCTAAATTATCCAAAGTCGAGTGACATTTTCTAAAGCCTGTCGTTTCGATAGGAAGAAGACCCTTTTTTTCTATAAACCATTCTAATCTAGTCATTAGAATGGTATGAAAAACTTTGCAGAGACATGATATCAACGATATTGGTCTCAATGATGATAAGTTATTTGGGTCGCGGTTCGGTTTGGGGATCGGCACAATTGTGATATTTCGCCACTGATGCGGTACATAGCCAAAATTATAAAATCGATTGTACAACTCAAGTAAGACTTGCTTTCCGATTGCTGGCAATTTTTTTAGCATGGAATAAGATATGTCATCCGGACCAGGCGATGTGTCTTTAGGCCGTATAGATCGTTCTAATTCCTGGGCAGTAATAATGACATCTAAGTTGGGGTTATATGAAAAAAAGCATAAGCCAGCAGGACGCACAAAATCTGGTGTCAGGTTTTGTAACAGGTTGTAGGCACTATTTTGATCCACATGACATCTGCGCGAATTATTACGTCCTTTAATCCACTTCATTTTCCGCCACACATCATTGGGTGAAGTATTTTCATCTAAAGATGAGCAAAAGGACTGCCATGACTCGTATTTAGCATTACGAATAGACCTTTGAGCAATTTTAATTTTTTCTTTTAAAATATTAAAATTTTGAGGTGTAGGATTACGTCTAAAGTTCGTTAGAGCAAGTCTACGTTCCGCGACATATTTTGAGAGTTTGGCATTCCAGTAAGGTTTCGGAGTAAATTTAGTTTTAGGATTTTGACTAATTATAACATTTGGTATATGTAAGTCTGCAGCTAAATTGATATACTCCAAAAACAAGTCATAACTGGTTTGAGGATTTACTGAAAAAACAAATTGTGAAAATAGCTTTGTTAAGAGATCTTGATAACCAATCCAGTCAGCTTTTTTAAAATTTCTACGACTTATATTGGTTAGTTTTAATTTAATATTAGAAGATATTTTGATAATACAGCCTAGGGTTTCTTTTAAGGGCGTCCAGTCAAAATTTAGGGCTATGTCTGACGATGCCAATGATATATCTGGGGATGATTGGCGTAATACATTGTTACACAATTGAATGCGCGTGTATGTATTGTTATTTAATATGACAAATCGGTGATCGACTATTGCATTTAAAATTTGGACACCTCTGTGGTCTGTTTTTGATGACCAGCTAGGATGATGCCCGTTAAAATCTCCTAGCAAGAGAGTATTTTTACCACATATAGAAAATACTTCATCCCAGTCCTGTTGACTTGTTTGAATAGATGGGGGACAGTAAATGGAAATGATTCGTTCAATATCACTACAATTAAAAATTTCAATCCCTATAACCTCTATTAAAGAACCTATTGGAGCATATTGCAATAACTTTGATTTGATTGAAGAATGCGTTATTATAGCTACACCTCCATAGCTGTCATTTCGATCATTACGATAAATGTTATATCCACTAATTTTGAGTGGACTTTCTGTTTCTAGCCACGTTTCGTTTAAGGCAGCTATGTGGATCTTTTCTTGTGACAATACGTTTTCTAATGAGGCCAATTTGGGGCGTACACTTTGTGCGTTCCACTGCATAATATTAACTTGGAGCCTTATTTGTGACTTATCCATTAATTAAATCTACAATACTCTTCAATATAGGCCAGTCTGTAATATTATCAACAACTACCAAAATTACCCACTCCACGCAACATTTGATCACATCATAAAATTTGGCTTGAACACTATCGTGTTTCATAAATATAAGCTCTTTTAACCTTGATAATAGTTCGTTAAAATTAACATCTTTATTTTTATTTTGAGTTGATTTGGCATCGGGAGGAGTGCTCGGGTTAGAGTTATTGTCATCAGGAATTTGCTCAAAACGGGAAACTGAATCAAAGACAGGAGTGTCCGGTCTCTGAGATCGCTTTAGTCGGAAATTGGTAAAATGTTTTGGAGCCTTGGCTTGGTGAATAACAGCTTCTGATTTAATTACATCGCTGAAGGTTGGAAGACCGTTAGACTCGGTAGTAGGAGTATTACCCGTTTCCATACTGGCAAGCTTAGGCGTGCTGACTGGCTCACGTAGTCCATGCATGTGATTATCTTGTGGTACGTACAGCATCAGAGCTTTTCGGTACGTGCAGTTTGCCATTAGGTCCCTAAATTTACGTTCTTTTAAATAAACTGGGCACGATTTTAACAAAGCCATGTGAGTTCCACGACAGTTAACACACTTAAATGTTTGAATGTCGCAATTGTCATGATCACCGCCACACTTTGGACAGACTTGATTCTTCGAACTGCATGTCTTGATTGTATGTCCAAACTTCCAGCATCTAATGCATTGCGTCACGGGAAATACATATGGATCGACTTTTATCCTCAAATCATCTACATATGCATACGCAGGAATACTCGCACCTTTAAAGCACAGTTTAACGGCTTCGCTCGGAATCCAAGATTCATCGCTCATATTCTTGTCAGAATTACGTTTCTTGAGACGACTGACGGACACAATTCCTATGTCGTTCGGGCAAGTTATGCCTTCAAAAATATCTTCATCCGATATATCCAAATCTACGTTTTAATCACCCCGTAAGAATTGGTAACCTCCATGGCTCTATGGAACCGCCATCCTTTGTCAATAAGTGTCTTACATGTCTCCAGATTTGTCGCACTATTTGCATTTAAACAATCAATGCGTACTTTGTATTGATTAATGTATTTTAAGTTAGCAATATCTGTTATTCCTTCCGCTTTTAGTAGTTTCGCCATAGCAAATTGTTTCGGCAATTTATCTTTACATGAAATATATATTTCAATATTATCCCTCTCTTTGATTTTCTTTTCCTTTTTCTGGACTACAGTCCAGTCTGTAATATCATTCACGTCTCTTGACCTTTTCAATGTACTAGTATTGTACTTCATTTCGGATTGTATAATATCTTCATCCTTATATTGTTCCTTAATTTCCTTCATTATCTCGTCTTGTTGTTCATCATCTTGTTCATCAGATGATATATCCATATTAAATAATGCTCAATAGGTACATTAGAAAGTTGTTTACAAAATGCGGCGGCCGGCGATCGGCCGGCACCAAGGTCACTCTTTGTTAATTGCAACAGATGCGAAACGCTATTAATTAAACACACTACACGCCCGTCTATTCCGTACGAATGCCGTAACGCGACTGGTCCGGGGTTTACTTCATGATCCGAAATGAAACTCGAATGTTCGAAAGTTGTATGTAAAAATGTACAAGTGTGCCCGTATTATTAAGGTATATTTTTAACTAAGCATAGGTACAATTTTCGAGGATTTCTCGAATTCATTTAAAACGTCACCTTGACCACTTGATATGGTTGAGGAAGATTTGAGGAAACGTCTTAGAATATGGGTGTAAATACTCCACAAACTGTTCATACGTTGTAACCATAGATTAAGTTCGGAGTGAATGCTAAAATATCATACGGGGTATATATATATATTTTTACATTTATATTCGTGTTTGGATGGTAAATCCATAGCTTTTGCTACAATAATAATAATTTAAACCCTTTCGTTAAAAATAAAAGGCTGTACATTATCATTTCAGAAAAAATCGTGTCGCTCAAAATATTTTGAAAATAGATTTGACAAGAACAAGTCATAAGTGAACTTTATCAACCACAAAATTTGCGGCAACCGCAGACCCTGTAATCGCATATACCTCTCAGATCAAAATTTAAACAAATGATTCTGATATGAGAGACCATCTGGGTAGGTACCACCGCAATGTCTATTTCTCCCGTGTAACAACACTGCTTAAATGCACTGTTGTGTTTCGGATTGAAGGACATTGTATCCAGAGCAACTACTGGACATATTGAGACTTAACATCTTATGTCTCAGGATGGTGAGCGCAGTGGAATGTTGCTACTGTTTATGAGCGGTCGTATCGCTTACCATCAGGCGAACGGCTTACTCGTCTCGCCATTCAATGCAATAACAAAAATTAAAAAAAATTAACTTTTCCTTGATATTTTTCCGTATCCTGGGCTAGGTGAATGCAAAAATTCATGACAAATGTTTGAAATTAAGCTGTAAAAACGTAACAAACAAAATCACCTTGTATTTACATTAGTATGAGCGTACCTTAAGAAATTAAAAAGTTGGCACCGTTTTGTTGGATTGTTATTTCTCAAGTCGCCGTTGAGTTATCATTGTGTTTGTCTGAAAAGCTTGTAGTGGAGGGTTTTATTGAAGTTTTTTTGTTTATTAAATATTTGCTAAGGGAAATGTTGTGTATAAAGGTGTAGACATAAAAAGTATAGACTTTTTTGTAGTCGGCAAAAATACTACGTCTATGTCGTGGGTACACTTTTTGGATCTGACAAGATAATAGGGTGATAAAAAAAAGTTTTGAGTATTTTGCACATGAAGATTATGATAATTAATAATTACATTTTAATGGTCTCAATTATTGAATCGCTTTTAGTAAATGTGTGGGCTTTTGAGTTCGTCATGTACTTTAGGTTACCAACTTCAAATTATTCTGTTCTAACTTCTTGATTTAGTTAGTATGGGGCTCTTAAACTCATTATATGGCAAATATTTATAATAATTAGTCACTCATTCAAAATAAATATAGTTAAGTTCGCCTCTGTGTCGCTAAAATAATTATCAAATCCACCATACACAATGTAGAAGGTAAAGGAAACAAAATGTTTAAGAAATTAAAAATTCTCAAATCTTTCAGCACTATTATAATATACATGCACAAACTTCACGCCAGCATCCCACAGAGGTAGTTAGAGACTATGAATCTTCACTTTGCTCGATCCTGACATACTACTTTCAATCGTCGGTCGCCTAGTTTCATTAATCTCATGCATTCTCATCGTTTCAAGTTACTTTTAACCTGACTTCCGGAGAATTACACTATTTCCTTGAAACCCAAAGCCATCCTAGGAAACAGTAACTAAACTAAAATCTACTTTCTTACCTCGTTAATTATAAAGAGAAACAGTCAGCCATGTTTGTGTTCACTCATTACGTATTTAGCATATGTCGGGTCGACCCAACTTACATTGTTTTGCCTTTCGCCCTCAAAGGAATTTATTCAGCAACAGTGGCATTCCCAAGCGGTTTCTCGTATGAATATAAAAACAGTCCGGGATGCCCGGAGATTGAATTACTACGTAGTTTGCAGTAAGCGGTGTTGAATATTTTAAATTTAGATATTTGGAGAGTCGGCATAGTTTACTAGAAGATACTGTAAACTAAAGAACTTTGGATAAATGGCTTTCGTATGACTGGAAGGACATATTATTATCGTGAGAATAGAAGAATATACAATACACCTAGTGTGTATAATTGATGATGTCACATTTTTTTATGTAGATCGGATGTAAGTCGTGTTTTATTTTTGGAACAGAATACATATATAAACTCACGATTTTTTCTAGAAGGGGCAGGCTATTTCCTTTTATCGTCCCTAGATTATATTATTTTATCTCAAATTAACTGTTAGCTCTAATTGCTTTGCCACGAAATACACCCAACAATCACATGCATAGTCCTGACCCCACATTAAGATCAATGAAGTCTTGTGTCGTGGGTATCAGGAACGACGAAAGACGAAAACCCAGACCCGTAACAAATACTTGTGGGCCTTACAAACATTTGTTTTAAAATAATTTGGAAAGCATAACCTGTATAAATTTGTACGTTAAAATAACTTACAATCTGTGGGAAAATGTTCCCCTGAATTTGGAAGCTTCTCGAAGGTTGGGAAATATTATTTTTATTCAGTTTCCCTTATTTCACGCCTCACCGGACTTGAGGGATAGGGCGGGTATTACATATTTTTAGTTACACAACGCTTCTTAAGCCCGAGATGAGGGATAGAGATAAACCCACTTTTGGGAAGCGCTCGGGTATTTTTATATTACATCAAAATTATGTCTACATTATTTATTTTAATATGCGACTTTTTTACACTCTTATTTATTTGTCAAGATAAATGCCATGAATCAGTAATTCCTCTGATATTTTTTTGTTATTAAAATATAATAAACATATCATCCTGTTCGTCTGTTACTTTCTGACGAATTATATAAAATTATCTTAATCTGTCTGGATATAATAATTCTTTATTCATTTAAGAAACGTCTCGTACAGACGCATTATTTCCGAAATTAATTCTCGTAAACATAATTTAGTCGTATTTGCTTGGACTTGCTATTTTATTTTGCTATTTTAATTTATACAACTAACTTTTAATTATTATTTTCTGGAACATAACATTTAACAACGAGCCTTATTTCTCGCTGGTAACGAGACAGTTATGAAAGCATAAGAGGAATGAGATTTTCTTTCGAGCATGCCTTTTACGATTCACCTAATGGTAAGCGTTAGGACCGCTCATGGACAGTAGGAAATACAAACAACACCATGAAGTGCATAGCAATGCTTGGCATGTAATCCTGTCTTACCACTACAATTCATTAACCGTTGAAAATTAATCAAAGAAAATTAATGCCACTGGTTTGATAAAGCAAATAGCAATCAAGATACCTTCTCACTTAAGCCTCTGATTGTGGCAAATGTAATTCCGCATCAATACTTAGCCCAATGCGGGCTGGTTTGAAGGATTTTATTTGATTAGTTGTGGAAGGAATGGTAGAATTAACAACTTATTTCTCTTTTGAAAATATAAAAATAGCATAACTGAAAATGTAGAAGTATTTAAAAGTTTCAGGTAGACTTTAAACATACAATATGAATACAATTTGTATCAGTAATCTATTTTATAAAATTAATCAGTTAAAAATATTACTTGCAAAAATAGCGTGTGAAGTGCGTGGTGGCCTAGTGGTAAACGGACCAGACTCGGCTACCTCTGACTTCAGAATCATGCATATTTTGATAGTCCATTACCCCGTACTATAATAATGAAGAAAAATATCGTAAGGAAACCTGTATCACATAGCGATTTGAAAGAATTTCTACGGTGTGTTAAGTCCGCCCACGCGCACTAGGCCAGTGCAGCGCAGTGGACTATATGGTCTAACCGCTCTCAATTGTACAGTCAGCAATATAAGTCGCTGAACACTTCACATTTTTTGATAACCTTTTTATGAATCAAAATTTGTACGTACTACTCTGTAGTCGTAAAATATAACCAAGTAAAGTCATCTATGCCGAGAAGTGGCATACGATATTGAAAATAATTATTATTTTGGATGATAAGACAATTCCGTGACTGTGTAGCAACTTATGTTGCTGACTGTACTTTCGATTGTATATGAGTTTATAGAGAATAACATGCTATTTATTCTGAAGAAAAATGAAAAGAATATCGTCTGAAAAATAACAAAATTATAATCTCATGCACTTAATACACAATTAATATTTTTACAAGTAATTTTACTGAAACCTAAGAATTCGATAAAAACAAACCCTCATCTGTCTATGTTTATTTAATATTATGTAGAATAAGTGCAAAGAGACAATAATATATTCCAACAAAATCGGGTCACATTACTTACATTCACATATTTTTGTAACCTCATTAAATTAAAAATATTTACTCGCTCGTGTTTTCATATCTGAAGTTTTCTGTGTATTTTATTTTAAAATTGTTGATGCGTGCTCATAATTATCTTTATTATCTCTGTATCAATCCATATACATCCCACTGCAATGCATGGGCCTCTTCTACAATCGAGGGTACGATTGAGAGTGGTAAGGCCATATACATAGTCCACCAACCTGGCCTAGTGCGGGTTGGCGGACTTTACATATCATAGAAGTATGTGGGTGACTTAAATCACCACCATATTTATTACACACAACACAAAATATATATTTACTAAAGACACACAACATATAATTATTTATGTATACAGGGTATATCAAGACTGCTACCGAAAACGAAGCCGGGTGGTAGTTTAAGCGACTTTAGACACAATGCAACAGAAAAAGTTGCAAAAAGAAGCGACAATTTTTTTTTGTTATTTTTTTTCCTATGGCCATATTTGGGTGGTAAATACATTTTTTCCTAAAATAATAGTGTATGCCCTTTTATTTATAAATACTCTAAGGTATAAAAGAGTTTAAATTATTATTTTAGCAAAAACTATGGATTTACCACCCAAAAACGACGATATTTAAAAAATCATAAAAAATAATTGTCGCGTTTCTATGCGAAATTTTTAATTGCATTGTGTTTGTGGCCACTAAAACTACCACCCGGCTTCATTTTCGGTAGCAGTCTTGAGATACTCGGTATAAAAATAAATTCTTAAACACACGGACAAACAATTTGATACTATAAACATTATTTTTATATTTATATGCGCCGACCTATTTACATAGCGGTCCACCCGTTTTTGTTTTAAAAAATCAGTTGTCAGTTGTGTAACATAACATTTTGAATCGTTTTTCTTGATATCGACGAGCTGATAGTCCACATCTCCACAGCATCGTGATCTAGCCTCTGGACGCAATATTTCTACTGCCTAATTTGCTCTTTCTCCTTCTTTTCTTATGTGTATTGTGTGTTGTGTTAAATTAAATTAAATTATGATATTGACTTTGAACTTTTCTCTTCTTCATTCTACATCTTAGATTATATACTCGTCTAGATGACACATCACACCTCACCGCACGGCTCAAAAAAAGTCTACCAAATTTGGTAGACTCGCTTCTCACGTACGTCAGTGTCATTTGAACTACATATGGATAACGTGCTCCCGAAAAATAATTAATTATGCCGGTTTGTGCTGTCGAATTGTATCGCAATTGTGTGGGAAAACTGTATAATAATACCAATAACACTTTCTATCGGTAACATTATTGTTAAACCACTATTATTTGAAGAAAACATGAACTTTTAATTCATTATTTTGAAGATGAGTTTCATTGGCCAGTGTTGTCAATTTATTACTAGGAAGATTTGTTGAAACTATGGGAGAAACTATAAAACACAAATATCATTACATAATATTTCGATCAGAATAACAACAAGAAGAATGGCATTATTTATTTAATGAGTAAATAATACTTACCTACACGATATTAATGAAACCCACGACGACATGCGCTTCATAGTAATTTTATTAACTCTTTGCCTTGCATGTGTATTACCATTCAAAATTTCACAAACGGAGTACTGCTATTGTCATCTTTGAAGAAACAGCGAGAACTTATTTAAGGTCCTAATAATATTTTTAGACTTCCTACGGATTCCGTACTAGCAAATTGCTGGAGAGACATTACACAGCGGAAACGAAAAGAAGACCATTCGTAGCCTCACATGACTTCAGTTGTGTGTTCCGAACATTTTACTTATGATGATTTATATTTTACATAAATACAGAAATCAGATAACAGCCCAGGCAATAAATCCAAAGAGTTAATTCTATTCGGAAACAAACACTAGGAGATGGGTTTAGATCTTTATTGTTTTTACTAAAATGCGTTATAAATATAATGAATAGTATGATTACTTTAAATAAAGAAAAAATATTTTATTTAACCTATTTTGTATATCAAATAATGGGGAAAAGTTAAGTTAATAATCTGGAGTAGGCATCCCTAAACACACACACCTTGACAGTTGGATTACAATAATTACACGACCGGTACTCACACATATCAACGAAAGTGAGGACACTTTTAGCGCATCGTTTGTTGACATTGCTCAATCTAGACGAGTATATAATCTAAGTTCTACATGTTCTACATACATTTCATCTGATCACCGACAACTTAACGACACTTCGCACATCTTCATAAGTACTTATTCACGAGGTTTTCTTCCACAATTTTAGTTCATTATAATTAACTATCAATACACACGTGACTCCAAAACAGTCAAAGGTATAGGTACCTGGGATTCGAAGATGCGACCACCGTGAATATGTTGCCAACCGCGTCTGATTAGTGTACCCACAGGCCACCACGCAGTTCTTAATCTCATTACCCTCCTCTTTATTATCTCATCTATACATATAAATAAAATTGAAGTGCCTGTTCTAAAAGCGAAAATAAAAAAAAATGTCCAACTACATATCGTTATATACACGATACCTGAGCCGAAAATGGTATTTGAAAAATTTTTGTCTGTGTGTCCGTCTGTCTGTCTGTCTGTCTGTTTGCTCCGGCTAATCTCTGAAGTGGCTGGACCGATTTTGACGGGACTTTTTTTGTCAGGTAGCTGATATAACAAGAAGTAACTTAGGCTACATATATTTTAGAAAAAAAAATATTTACAAAAATAAAGTAATGTTATAATGCCCGCGCGCAGCTCACGCGCATGCCACCACTGGGTCCTCACGTCGGGCGCCTCCCACCACTTCTCCCACCAACGAATCAATATCACATTTACAAAATATTGTATATAAAGAAATTTTTCAATAAAGATAATACAAAAAACTGAAAATAAATGTGTAACGGGAGTTTACCGCCGCTCGCTAAGAGATGGCGCCACCGTAGAATTAGATCGCGCTATGGTTCCGTTACAAAGGTTGATAATTAAAATAAAAATGCAAAAACCAAAAAAAAGCTACATAACCTAATTAACTTTTTTGTTAAATTCCACGCAGACGAAGTCGCGGGCACAGCGAGTACATGAATAAAGAAGACACATTTCTTTAACGATCCAGAGCGTTTATTCCTAAGCCTGAAAAGTAATGGACTTAAAATTAAGACCTTTAAAATCGATTAGATTGGACGATTACAACTTACAATGTTTCCTTTCATCAATGTAGTAAGGTATATATACCTGTAAATGCTTTCATATAGATAAGCAATAACATATCTGTTATTAAAATAATAATATAATGTAATATAATATAATGTATAATGTAATGTAAAGTTTTCGGCTTCGGCGACTGTGATATTGGACACAAGAATCTTTAAATTGGACGTTTTTCTTCTGTCCTCTTATGCACTCTAGTGTGGCTTAAGTACCCAAGTTCGTTTGTAAAAATATAATAATGCAGGTATAAAAACTAAAATATGCAAACATTTTCTGATTGCTTTAAGAGATGTTCCTTGCAGAGAGCCCGTTCTTCTTATTCATCCAAAAGTGTAACTATTGATTTTCGAAACGATTTCGCAACTTAAACATCAAAATCCGATGTGTTATAAAATAATCAGTTTCTGAGTCTTTGTCACTACAAAACTATTTATTTCATGCAAACCATTTTACTTTAAGTCGATATGACAACAAAATAAAGTTAATATTCAGTTCATATGTTATTGATCAGCACGTAGTGTTAGAATCTCGTTTCTGTACTCTTAATGTTGTAAACGGACTAAATCATGAAAAACGTTTTCTATCCACCACTAAGTTTTATAACTTTTTTTAGTTTTTTCCCTGCATACAGAGGAAACATAATTGAGCCTCTCAGACGTCAAAGAAATAAACTAGACGATATGCTAAAGAATCAAAGTCAACAAAAACCTCGCATTGGGAGCGATACGAGTGTCCATAGTACCCCACTAAAATGAAATCTGTTGACAGGTACCGTAGATTCAATTTGCGCATAATATTCAATTTGGCCCGTGTCAACTGAGCTGACGAGTGCTGCCCAAACATATTGGACTATCAAACGCAACGCCTTCGCATTACTTTTATTGCTGCTTGATAGAATTGGTAAATGTAATTGGCTATTTTATTCGATTCGTCTGGCTGCAGACATTTATTAATTTCTCGAGTTTATTTGAATCATTTGTTAGTATAAAAATAGTGATGTCTTGCCTCCATATTTTTAAGAATAATGCGCGAAAATAAACTTTTATTTTTGTAATAATAACAATTAGATTAGAACTCCTACACGTATTGTCTGGTGGTATATTTTTGTGCCAAATTCTGTATCAGCCCATATACGTCCCACTGCAGGGCTCGGGCCTCCTTTACAATCGAGAGTATGATTGAAAGTGGTTAGGCCATATAGTCCACCACGCTGGCCTAGTGCGGGTTGGCCTGGGTTTGGTTGGGTTGGGTTGGTTGGGTTGTACCAGATTAGATTATTTTATTTATGTAATTTGTGGCCGTGCTATTTTTCTTTTCTTGTTTATTATTATACTGTCAATACAATTCACATTATCGCCTTTCCTTTGTTCACAATTTTTTTCTGAATATAATGAAGACAGTTCAGCTTTTTTGTTAGATTATTTTGGCGATCGTACTGTTGTTTCGATGGTAAATGCGAATCATCGGTCATCGATTTTTCAATTTTGATATTCAGCAACTCTGTCTGTATCGGTATCAACCTGTATACGGCGCAGGCCTCCTCTACAATCTAAAGTACCATTGTCAGTGGTTAGGCCATATCGTCTAGCACGCTGGCCTATTGCGGGTTGGCGGATTTTATATACCATATAAATTCTTACAAATTCGCTATACTATGTAGGGTTGATTATCAATTGAAAATATATTTTCTTTCAATCCTCTGTCAAAAGACTAAACAGACTCTCAGCTAAACAACATTATTACTTCATTATTAACATAAAGAACATGCAAAATGAAGGCAACTAATACAGTTACAACGAAGCTTAAACACAGTCAGGTAGCCGCTAAATCAACGTCGATCCAGTTTAGTTAGGAACAAGGAATACGTCCAATGTAAATAATGCATGTTGCTCACTTCTAATATAAATCTGTGTGTAGCAAGGAAGAAGAATGACATGATTTGGTTAGACTGGATACGTTGCAATCATTGCTTTTCAGCTAGAGAATAGATTGAAATCCTTGTTATCTAAGTTAAGTTTAAGAGCATAATAATAAATAAATACACCCAACATATATGTATTTGTGAGACCGAACAGTCTCACATAATTTCTGATACCCACTATACAAGACTTAATTGATCTTTAATTGTATTCATATACATAAGACCCCAGTTAAAAATCAATTAAGTCATGTATCGTGGGTATCAAAAATTACGTGATACTGTTCGGTCTCACAAATACCGAGACCCAAGACAAATCTTTGTGGGCCTCACAAACATTTGTCTCAAAATAATTTGGAAAGTATTACCACGTACCCTAAATAAAAGAGTATGTATTATCTCGGCCTGTCGTTACACAGCCGTAGTCCAAGCCAGACTTTTGGCTAAAAATTCAAAATGCCAGCCACAGCTTATGAATTCATTTCGCTGTTGAAAATCAGATAATTATTTTTGACTCGATGACACAGTTGTGCTACGGTACGATTACCAAGCTGAGGTCTTGAGTTTCAATCCCAAATCGGGTAAAGAGATATCGGATTTTTAAATAAAATAAAATAAATAAAATAAAATAAAAATAAATGAAATGTGGGTGTCCTGCACCTCGCCTACCCTATTTAGGGAAAAAGTTTATGTATGTATGTGTGTAAGAACAAAACCTTTACTTAATTTCCGTGACAAAATATAATAACGCAATATACATAACACTAACCTTTAACTATTAATCTATTATAAGATGCTTGACCAAAAATGAAAGTTAGGTTTACTAAATTGACCAACCTAAGCAGCAAAGCTAGATTACAACATCCAGAAATTCAATAACAAACCACGACCATAATCCTCCCGCTGTATTCCAAAGTAATATCAGACCCCGCAAACATTAAAATCAACATTGCGCACTCAAAGCAGGATAGCGGACATGTAACAAGTAGTTGAAACACTGAATATTAAAAAAAATTGTCTTTTAAAAGATAACTACTTCCCTAAGCCATAGCGAAGTAGTAGGAGACTGTCCCGCCCTCACACCCACCACTGTAACTCCTGTGAGCCAGGATCAACAGTGGCACGCAAAGTAATGACACCGAGCACTGAAGCTCGGCGAGTCTCCGGGAATGTCTAACTTGTCTTCAACCTGCAACGAAATCAATCAGAAAGCTAAATTAATAGGAGGAGTTGGAAATAAATTATTGTCCACTTCCCTCCGTGCAAAGCGGATGACAAAACATTGAACTGAATAGGTAAATAACCTCGCAAAAAGACTTTCACAGCCGGAGAAGCCAGCTGTGAAGCACCACGGATCAAATTATTATTACATTTAAATGGGACCTATTATGTGAACTGTTATGCTTGAATCCAGTAATAGGTATGGCAAAAACGCCGGAAAGCACGGAAGTTCTTTCTAGTCTCTACAAGGTCCATGTAGTATACAACTCCAGATGATATTTGCATACTATCTAGCATGGTTTTACGCTCATTATGCCAAAGACTACACTTCCAAAGTATATGATGCGCGGACTGCTCATACTTGCAATTAGGTGTTGAACATGGACACGCAGGCGACGCAACAAGCTTAAAAGAGTATAGTTTAGACTTAAAGTTACCATGGCCCGTGAGAAATTGTGATACGCAATAATCGACATCTAGCCATGTCTTTGTTAAACGATCACGTACGCAAGGAAAAAATTGGTATAGATGCCGGCCCTTCAAAGATACCTCCCATCTATTTTGCCATTCATCTAATAGTTCGCTATATACCACTGAAACCGGTTTAAATAATCTGTCAACTTTTAAAAGTTCACGTGCGGTGAAAAAACTTTTATCCATATTCTCTCTATTAGAGTAATACATCGTGGCGCGACGTTGCACCTCCAGGTCGACTGGAAATACACCCGCTAGGACAGGCAAAGCATCGGTACTATATATGCCTTGCATAAGAATATCAACGCCAAACGTTGGCTCTGGAGCAGTTTTCTTCGCACGGCACCGATAGTAGCCCTATCAGCCCATACGGGAGATCCATAACAGATACATCCTAAGTAAGTTGCTCCATTGATGATTTTTAGTGTATTGAAAGATAGCCCCCACGTTGATTTTGATATTCTTATCAAAGCAAAAAAGATGCTTTTCGACTTTTCCCCGACGTTCTTAATATGTTCAAGAAAGGAAAAATTCCTTTCTAAAATTAAACCAAGATAACAAACCGATTTCTTTTTTTTTAACATTAATATTATTAAATTTAATTCACGGCTGTGATTTTAAGGTTCCTTTCAGAAGTAATTGGAACGTTTTTGTGGTGCAAAGGTTAAGCGATTTCGATGGCCCCAATCACATATTAGTTTTAAACACACGTCCGACATAATTTCTAATCCCGACCTACTATTTGACTCTATAAGCAAGAGGCCATCGTCCGCATATCCGGTCAAAGAACACCCTGACGGCAAGGGAATTGCAAGAAAATCGTCGATCCCTAAATTCCACAAATAAGGACCTAAAACCGAACCTTGTGGACAGCCCATCGTAAGTGGTTTCGACACAGCATAGTGTCCAAGTTTAAGTTATGTTGTTCCGTGCGAGAAATACGAGTAAATAAGTGAATATATATTTTTAAAGCAACCTCGTAATTTCAACTTAAGAAGCAGCATCGGCCACCAAGCGTTGTCGAAAGCACCGGATATGTCCAGGAAAATACCGAGTACATATTTGCGCGCCGATGTACTTACAGCTCTTCTAACCGATATTGCCGCGTCGATAGTTGACTTACCCGTTGTAAATCCGAACTGGTTTTCGTGAAACTTTGGTCCACCCGGTAGCAATCGAGGGACTATAAGACGTTCTAAAAGTTTACCTAGAGACGGTAAGAGTGTAATAGGTCTATACGACTTAGGATCATGTGGAGATTTATCGCCACCCTTGGGTATTATACGAATGGAACCGGTACGCCATACCCGCGGAAATACCCCTTCAGCAATACATCTGTTATAAACAGTGAGTAATGTATCGCCGGCCGATTTACACGCTTCTTTGATCATTTTATTAGTTATTTTATCGTCACCGGAAGCCTTGTTTAGGGGCAAAGCTCGTACAATTTCGCTAAATTCATCAAACGACGCGAGATTTGAATCGGAAGAGTTCGGTACCTCCATGGCCCACATCCTAATCTGCTTATGGTATTCTGTATCATTTTCAATATTATCATCCGGAATTAACGATTGTAACAGAGCCTCCGTTGTCTCCTCAATACCAGTTGTGCAGTTGTTGTCAATTTTTAAATTCTCAATATAAGCCAAATTGATTGACCTATTCGCTTTAAATTCATGGTATAGAGGAGACCACGGACCCTCACTATCTAACCGGGCCACAATTTTACGTAACAAATTACCTTTCGATTTTTGGACGGCCGCTTTATAATGTGATCTGGCAACTCTCAGTTTATTTAAAGCAGATGTAATTGCTTCCCCTGTGACACAACGTCTCTTAAGCCCGTTGAAACGCCTACGCGCTCTGCGAAAAGTCCGACGTAGTTGGACCAGTAAGTCATTCCACCAATCGCACCTCCGAGTGTTAGTGATGGAACCTCGACCGATGGTAATGTCTGCGCAATATGTAAAAGTGTCCGACATAATCTCGGCACAGGTTTCAGCTGATAGATCATTGCGAGTGAAGTCCCCAGCATGCCGAGCAAATAGCGAGCTAAATAAATCCCAGTTAGCGCCTCTAGATTTATATCTAAAATTAAAATTATTCTGTACCGGACCCTGTGTCAATCTAGGCAAGAACTCGTACACAATCAGGCGATGGTCACTACACGACGCGTCCGGCAGGACGCGCCACCAATCAATACGGACGTCTCCACTAGAAAGTGTGACGTCAATAGAAGATTCGCCCGTAGGGCTACTGTAAGTAGGTGGTGCATCGGGGGTGTTGTGTATTTCGAGATTCATCTCTGCAATGAAATCTTCTACCGCGCAACGTCGCTCGGTATCAGTGGAGCGATATTTGCCATACCAAAGGACAGATGACGCATTAACGTCAGGACCTATAATAATCTTATGTCCTGCGAGGGACCGCAAGACATAGCGGAGGTGATGCAGATGAGGACCCACAGGATCTGAGTATTGAAAATAACAGCTCACAACATAAACCTTACAAATCGGACTAGACACCTCAGCGACAGCACAGTGTAGCGAAGTAGTAGTAGGAAGTAGCATTTTTTTTAGGGCCTTATACCGAGCATAACTCATCGAGACTTGCAAAAGTTATCAAATCATTCTTTTCAATCCACACCGTAGATTTGACGTTGTTTAGTATCACATGAAGTGCCTGCCTTCTGACGCCCACAACCCGTTGAGAATCTATGTAAAAAAGAAAGTATTTTTATCAAACAGTTATAGTAATATGAAGTAATAGTAGTAGTAATTGAAGTGCGTGGTGGCCTGTTGGTAAACGGACTAGACGCGACTGCCAACATGTTCACGGTGGTCGCGGGTTCGAATCCCAGGGCACACCTCTGACTTTTCGGAGTCATGTGTGTATTGATAGTCAATCACCGCGCACTAAAACGGTGAAGGAAAACATCGTGACGAAACCTGCATACCATAGCGATTTATAAAAAAAAAACTATGGTATGTAAGACCGCCAACCCGCACTAGGCCAGCGTGGTGGACTATATGGCCTAACCACTCTCAATCGTACTGTCGATTGTAGAGGAGGCCCGTGCCCTGCAGTGGGATGTATATGGGCTGATACAGAATAGTAATATGTTACTGTTTTAAAACCTATCTTAGCTAACGAATGTTTGTCTTCTTCGCTCAAACTGAATTCAAAAGTTCTTCGAAATAGACAAATCATTCAATAAATAAAATAGGTTTTAAAACTATCTGTAAATGAGATCGTTACAAAGTAAAAATATTTTTTTTTTGTCATTTTGCGAATAATAACTTTACATTGACCGATTTAAAGTATGGTACGTTTTTTATGCTCTTTTATATTTATATTCCTTAAAATTAACGAAAACCGCGTGTGTATATTTTGAAAGCATAGAGATTTATTGGGCATGAACATTATTATTAGTAAAAATATATTTTTCGTTCTTAATTTAAAATAAAACTAACAAGTATTTTCAGAGCAATTATTCGCAATATAAGTGCATATTCACCGCAGATACTGCACTAAGCACCGGACTTAGTACAACGCGAGAAAGGAGCAAATATTCAAGTTTATTTGTTCAGGGTAGCGCCTTAAAGGCAATGTTGTCTCGCAGACGATCGACGCAAAACGACGACTTTGCTATCATGTTTCTTACAGTGAACGAGATTGCTGGAGGCTCAACATCCGTTTCCTCCTCTCATCTTTTGTGCTTTTCTTTGTCCACCCTTTTTATAGGGAAACGGATCAAGATCCAAGTGTTCAGATGGTCTAGAGTCTAGACTCTAGGCGATATTCGACAGGTCAGCCGTTTACTCGTGTATACTTCGCATAAAAATGCATGAATGGTAATTTATCAATGTAATGTATGTATCACTTTTTATCTATTGAAATTATTTCATTAGTAGTTATTATTAATTTATTTTTAATATCCTATACTGAAATAGTCTAGTGTGACTAAACCGTCATTATTTTTTGGTCTTTCTTTTTATGATTTCTTATAATGGTTCAATAACCTTAACTGGCTTATGGTTAACCATAAAATAGATTTATTTGACACTCAAACTCATTAACAATTACTTTTACGTTTTGAGTTTGATCTTTTAGTTTTTTAAACGACATTTCTTTACTAAATATAATCAACATAACCATATTAACATTTATTTATTATCTAATGAAGGCAGTTGCGCGACACTTAAGAGGAGGGTAGACGCCGATGACCTTGCTCGAACGGGCGGCACCAAATCTCATGCAGCGGCGCACGCCGGCTCACGGCGTGCGAGCGAGCGCGCTGCTTTATACCTATTCATTCATTATTTCGCTGCGGACAAAACGATATATTCGTAGTGTTATTTCACTCGATGTTCCCATCAAGTACAGTGAGGAGCGGTTGACCGTAGTATATGATTAATTCACTTACAAACGTCACAGCTATCGTGGCAGAATTGCTCGAACGCTGACTGTTAAAAGAGAAGACGCGGGTTCAGTCCCCGCACTTGTAGTTCAATTTTTGTGTTTACTTATTTCATCTATCTATACCAATATTAAATTTTAGATTTTAATATTTTTATTTTTGTTTTTCTTTTGTAATATTATAAAGAGGATAGATACATTTATATTTTTGGATTTTTATTTACAATGAAACTCAAAAATTACTGGACCAATTTAAAAAAATATTTCGATTTTTTAATGGTAATTATCCGGGATTAACAGAAGCTATATATTTTTACCTGAAGAGGTTGAAATAAGGGTTTAAATGGAAAATAAAAATATTTAATTTTTTTTTTATCTCGAATGGTTTATATTTTTCATTTCAACCCTTATTTCAACTCCTTTAGCCAAACATACAGCCAATGTTACTCCAGGATAATGTTGGATTCGAATGGTGAAAGAATTTTAAGAATAAGTCGGTCGGTTAAGTAATTTTTGGGTTTATTCCTAATAAACAAAAATCGAAATATTCAAAAATCTATAATACAAATTGTAAAAATACACATGTTAGAAAATGCAAAAAATGAAATGTTTCTTTTATAAAATATTATAGGTTAGACATATAGATGAATTTATAAACAAAACAATTGTATCGATGCGGGGATCGAACCTGCGGCCATATCAATCATCAAGCGATCGGTCAATCCTTCGGGCCAACAATACTTACTTCCCGGTGACCAAATTACCGGTAACTATCTATTATATTAGTGCCTATTTTGGTGTTTAAATGTTACCTACTATTTCAAATATGATCGGAACATAACAATTCATTTATTTATATGTTGGGTAGGTCTCTCATAAGTTGCATGAAATTCAATTGAAATATTAAAACATCGCACGATACTTATATTTTGCTATATAGGTACAATATTATGATCGTTAACTTTAACAAAATAAATCTACTATTATAGTACAGTTACTTTCTACTAAGAGCATAAATAATAATTTTATAAAATATGGTAGAAGATATTTTTCAAAAAAATATCTTCAATGATTTTTATTTTCCATTTTAACTCATGTCAACCCCTTTAGGCAAATATACAGCCTATGTTACTCCAGGATAATGTTGGAATCGGATGGTGAAAGAATTTTAAGATCGGTTGAGTAATTTTTGGTTTATTCATAATAAACAAAAATCGTAATATTCAAAAATCTAAAATATAAATGTTACATAAATGCAAGAAATAAAATGTTTCCTATATAAAATATTGGGTTTGATAGTAGATAGATGAATTTATAAATAAAAACATTTGTTTCGATGCGGGATCGAACCCGCGGCCACACGTTTTTATTTGGCATCCAAGCAACAGCGCCACAGTTGCAGTGACGTAGTATAGTGATTTCCTACGGTTAGACTGGCCGTAACCGTTCTCAATGAATGTGTCGAGTGAAATAGCAATATTAAATTTACGTTGATATTGCGAAGACAAGCGACATAGGTCCGTTTAGCACGGCGGTTCGTCCCGCACTGATTTGTTGGGCGACAGCGGGGACGTGCTCGCGATTTAGAGTATCGATAATGTGAAAAAATTCGTTAAAAATAAATGAGACAGAAATTAGAAAAAATAAAAAGAAGGTCCCATCCGCCTTGCATTTCTTAATATCCTGATAATAATAAAATAATCCTAGTGCTCGTAGTTTAAGAGAAAAAACGTTGTAAATGCGAAAATAGAGGTCACTTTGCAATTTTATTTCAAGTACTTTTAATACACTTTTAAGAATTCTGAAAAGAAGGGCCCATGCTCCATATAGTGTAGATCAACATATATTTTTTTTGAAGACCTAATAATAAAGATCACCAAGAAAAAACGTTGTGAAAAAGGCCATTTCACATAGACCCCCCTCTTAAGAGCGTTTATACCCTGCACGCGCTTTTTGGCTTAAAAACAGGACTTTTCAAATGAGTTAATAGCCACCAATAAACAATTTAAAGGAAAAATAATTATTACTAATTTTAGAAAAGGTTGTCATCTAGGGATTTTGGTGGAAAACATTATAGATTGATGGATAATTTGTGAGTACTATACGGATTACTTCTTTTTTTTTTTTTTTTTTTAATTTATTGTTTTAAATATAAATACATAATTTACAATATAGCTGCTAACAAACCACAGAGGTTTATACTAGAGCTAACAGAGTTTACGACATCAACAATACGACAGTAAAATGTACTTTATAATATCAATTAGCACTTCACAAATACATGGTAGGTAATTCCAAGTTTAGTAGACACTGTAGATACATTATACAAAATAAAGTTATTGATTGTTAATGAAGAACGTTTTCAATTTATATTTAATATTAGTTGGTGTAATTTTATTAGCTATTACTGAACACAAGTTTCGTTATTTAGGCTTTAAATGGTAATTTAGAAGCTTAAGATATCCGAAACCACTAAATATAAGATGAAAATAAATTATTTTATCTTATTAGTCTGATAATTTTAATTAATATTATCAGACTAATAAGACCCTTATGGAGGGATTTTGCTGAAAAAAATAATCTTTTTGTGTTTAGTTCCAGAAAAATAAAAATTTAAACAATGCGAAATTATTCAGAAACTCTCGTCAAGAACATATTTTTTTTCACCAACTTATCGTACATAATTTTCTATTGCAATTGCATATTACAATAGAAGAACATCTTATCAATAAATTACCATTATTATATTTCAACAAAATTAGTTTTCATGTTTTCTACAAATATTTTAAAAACCACTATACAACACGCTGTCCGACGTGGATCAAATCAGACCGCCGCAAGGCCTTCTAGAGGGAGGACGTATCGCTCGTCGCTCCGGCCTGGCTGCAGTCGATTATGCCGCGCGTAGTAAAAATAGCCACGCGCGGAATGCGATTACCACATCTTAGTACTTTGGTAGTAAAATATTTAATTATTTTTATTACCTACAATGATTTTGTAGTGAGTATAAATTATGTTTCAGGTAATATAATGGGATGTAATTCCGAGGCTAAATTATGTTATGTATTGTAATATAAAATTAAATATATTTCGTAATTGTAAGGGGTTGTAAGGCCCCTAACAGTATTTATGTGTTCGAACACGAAATGATTAATAAAACGTCCGTAGTGTATACTGATTGAACACTGATTTGAATGCATCTTAACAATGTAATAATAACGAAAATATGATTAGTATCCAAAATTTGTATTATTCTTTTCTACTTATAATGCAAATAAAATATTTTTATGATATTATATTACAGTTACATTTCAATTGAATATTTGAAGCGCACGGATCAAAGTTGTTTGAGCCGATTGTATAGCGAGCCGACGCGGCAGCTCTACGCACACAGCTTTGGTCGCTTATGTGTGCGTGAAATTAACGAAGAAATACCTATAGTTGACTTTGCGCGCAAGGTGTATACGCTCTTAAATAGTTAAAAAAAACAATTGATGCTAATCCTTTAGGTTCACTTTTTATATTATTCTATTGTCATCGACCCTTGATAAGTGGACAAAATTTCAAATCAATCCGACACGACGTTTCGCAGTGCTTAAAAATAGACTTCAAAAATTCCGTTACATTCATACAAACATACATATATACGTACAAGCGAAGCTAATAAAAGCGTGTTAAACATAAATATAACAAACCTACAAGAGCATAGTCCACATCGCTCCTATACGTCCGCTCAAGATAACAAAAAACACAGCGAAATATTCGCATCATTCCGTGCAGTGTTTTGCAAGGCAAATTCAGACAAATGCCAGTCTGTGAAGGCTGCCAAAATCCTTTACTTAATACTCTGCAGTGCGCTCACGAATAATAATGTAAACTATGAAATTGCTTTGTACATGAAAATTACCTTTGGTCCTTTGGTCATTCCTCTTATGTTGAGTAATGTTAAAAACCTCGTCTGCCGGAGAAAAAACTTCTGTCTTTTTGAATGTGGAAATGCCATAAAGCAATAACGCTGTTGTCTGAGTGAAGGTAATTGAATTTTTATCGTGTGTAGTTCCTTTAGGGATTGTATATGCAGGATGGATGGAGATGTAGATGACATTTTATATCTAATACAATACTAAAGACACAATGCTTATCATTCTAAACTAAAGGGAAATAATAAACGATATTGATAGATGTCTAAGGTTTAATACCTACAGTAGACCCAAGATTCGTCAACACGTCCCCATTGTATTGATCTTGTTCGATCAATTTTCGATTCAAATCACCTATTCATTTAAGCCACAATTGTTAGGTTGCATTAACGCTATAAAATTAAAAAAGTATATTCTGGCGCGGAATGGTGCCTGCGTTGCACCTTGTGGTAAGTGCAAATGCCGTACATACAGACATTATTAATTGGCATCAGACGGCAGTGTCATGCCATTCGAGAAAATCGAGTGTGTGGAATAGTATTTCGAAGGTTCTTAGAGCTAACTTCCAGATAATCAATTTCTGGATAATTCTGGGAACTTTGCCAATCTTTGATGTAGAAGCTTGGATGAAGGATCTCTGCCATTCTCACTAACTGGCAACAATAAATATTCTAATTTTACGTCACTCAGCGGATCACGTCATGAGATTGCAGATCGTAAAACGAGAAGCCAAAAACTGCACTATAAATTATTCAAAAGCAGTTATATTTGACATCTCGGTAAGTCATGTTTCTATTTAAGTGGTCATAAAGTCTGCATGAAATCGCTGTCCATTACTGGCGAAACTATAAAAATAATGGCAACACGTGAATAATACATGAGGTTTCATCAGATTTTTAAACGTAACTTGGTCTAAATTTAAGCATCCCTCGGGAAATCGTATCGGTGTTTTTCAAAGAAACATATTTGGAATTTATGCTAGGAAATAAATTGGACTTGTTTTAGCTGGAATTTCAGACGTACAAAACAAAAAATTATAGTTGTCTTTGGTTTTGTATTTTTGTATCGCTATAGAATATAGATATAGATGTACTGAAAAACAAAAATACATCTTAATACTCATATACTAATACTAGCTATTTATCTTCTTGTAAACATAGCCAGATTATGTAATAGTAATTGCTTTATTCGTGGACACTTTCAAAATCTATTTTTACCATTTAATGTCTTGTCTTCTTCAGTCAAACTGAATTGAAAAGTTGTTCTGAAAGGACAAAACATTCGATAGATAAAATAGGTTTTAAATTTATGTAATCCCACATATTATAATGTACTACTGCTTAACTCGACATGTTTTCAATATTGTTTGATGAGGAACATAATAGCCTTTACATGATACTTATTTCATTGGCAATCATCATTTTCCTTAAAAATATCTTTCTTTAAATCCATAAACCATGAATTCATTCTAAACAAGTCTTTAAGGTCAACAAACTCTTCTATACAAAAAGTTTCATGAGCTCTTACAACGTTCTTATACATTGTTAAGAGTTGTTAGCAATGTTGTTAAGATCATTTTTGAGAAGCACCGGTGAGACCTTACCTTTAATTCTCACCTTTTATCGTTCTTACAAGTACGAGTTTTATCGTCAATGTCGTTTCTTTGTCTATAATCCCTTGAAATTCAATAGCACTCGCAATAATCCTAAGTTATAACATCGCGAGCTCTTTGTAATTTCGACGTGTCACCGTCTTGGGGGCTAATTAACCATCTGCTAGCTTTAAATCAAATCAAATCAAATAAGTTTATTGTGGAACATAGCTACATTATGATGTTATAATATGGTTATTCGTCCGACTATGACCCGCCACATTGGCAAACAATAGGTTAGTAGATAATTTATGTCCAGATGATTTTTCATTCAAATTATTACATAGGTATCTTTTCAATTTAAGTTTTCTGATAGAAACTCTGTAATACTGTAATATGCTTTTTTGATAAGAAATTCTTTAAGCTTGTTATTAAATTGATTTATTTACGCTCCTTAATTGAACACGGTATATGATTGTATATGATAGGCGCCATGCACAATATACTTTTATGCATTAGGCTTGTATTACATTTTCTCACACACAGTCTATGGTTGTCACGTCGGCTACGCGTATTTATGTCAGAAAGCTTGAGGAATAGGTTTGGATTAGCTTTGACAAATGAGGAGACTTCGAAAATGTACAATGATGGTGTTGTCAATATTTTATGTTGTATAAAATAAGGTTTGCATGAGTCAATACATTGTAGTCCAAACATAGCTCTGATACACCTTTTTTGTTGTTTAAAAATTAGGCACTTGTTGGTCGTGTTCCCCCAAAAGATAATTCCATACCTTAGTATGGCGCTCACTATTCCATGATATGCTATAATTAAAGTCTCCTTGCTTACTATTGGGGCTAATTTAACAAACAACTCAGAAGTTGCCATTGTCACACTAACATCGAGACAGTTTATTTAATTTTCGCTTCTACGTTCCTTGGCAGTCAGACCGATGGAATGTGAAACGACTTTTTGGAAATTAAATTTTCTTTTAATTAATATTACTCGCATCTTGATGCCTGTATTAAACTCCAGATTAAGCGTAAACAATTATAATGTATCTCCGATGGAATGGATAGAAATGTATCCACATTTTTACGATATGAGAAGAGGGAACAGCACCATAGCTCATAGCTTTAGTGTCCCTATCAACCCACAAAAATCAGGTAAATTAAAAATAGCTACCATCAGAAAGAAGTGCTTACTCACCGAAAAGCGACCACGAAACTATTACAGAAGTTCTGTAAGATAGTGTTACCCTAGTAAACCGACCCATTTGAAAGCCCTGATGTAAGGTTCTAGATAAATGTATAACAAACTCACAACAATACCAAAGTGTCAATAAATATAAATAAAGTAGCACATAGCAAAGTTGAAAGCAAGCATGGCGCGAACGTCTGAACTCCTCAAAACGTCTCTTAATTAAAACTATGCTCGAGCTTCGAGGAAGCTGCAATGACGCTTACGGGAAATTAATTCATTAAGGCGCATCGTTCAGCGAGGACGGCATAAAAATTGCAATTAACGTGTCATTAGGTGTTATTTGATATTAAATTCTTCAACAACATTTTTTAAAGAAATTTATTAAGCTATGAAACAGGTTATTGGGCTAAATATTCTCCTTTATTCAATTCTATTCTATATTTTAATACAGTTTTGACATTACAGTATTCTACAACATTGTTTTAAAGAAATTTATTAAGCTGTGGAACAATTTATTGAGCTAAATTTTCTTCTTTCTCTATTTTTTTACATATTTTAATACAGTTTTGACATTTGAGATCTATTTTACGTCATCTTCAATCATTACCGTCAGCTAAACACAGGTCTACTCTAAATAATTTGATACATTTTATCATAACTATTTTGTTTTAATTTTGCAGTTTACCACTAGCTTCTACTTCTCTTCTTCCTGTTATACTCATTCTTTAAAAATAGTTTTGAAAAGATCAATTTCCCGTCATATTTAACCATTGTTTTCTGAAGATGTTTAGCATAACTACGTCCAATCAAGGTACACAGCGTCCTTCAATATGTTACATTAATGCTAAAATATATTGAATATTCTACTAAAATACAAATTTTAAAAATCTAACATACTCTTCATCAGTGCACATAGTTGTTTCACATTAGTTGCCCGCAGATAGTCAACGATTTAGAATTTTAGTTTAATTAATTCACACCGTGTATGAAGTTACATACATATGTATGTACATGTAGCAGGAACTTCGTATGCTATATTTTTACTGTATTTTTAAAAGTCTGATGTAGCCGCAGATTCACCTTTATTGGAAACTTGATCGGCTGTTACTAGGTTAGTGCATTTTTCTGGAATGAATAACTTTTATTAAATTTAGATTTTTGCGCCTTTGGAATAGTTATGGTGATTTTAAACATGTTTCTTGTATGAATATATTGTGTATTCTTATCTGTTTCCATATCAGATCGTCTTTGTCCTTCATTAATCCCTGAAAGGGTAAATATAATTTCATTAGGCAATTACGTAGGTATTATTTGATAGTTCCTTTTTTTTAAATCATCAATAATCACCATATTATCATCATAACAAATATCAGAAATCCCCATGACTCTATGTAAATCAATCGTTAAAAATCATAAAAAGATTCCTAACATTAAAATTCTCAACTTCCCAAGGCACAGTACGATCAAATGCCAATATCTGAAACATTTTAACTTGTTTAGCTTCGTTATTGTTGGTAATGATGGGAAATTTTCCGCGTAGCGTCGCTTTAAGGGCACCATTCGCTTCATTAACTCGTAGATGGAATTTTGAACTACCCTCTAAGACAGTTAAAGTTGAATGATTACGAGCCTCGGGTGTTAAGTTAATTGCCTTTAGTGTGCATCAACTTTTCTAATCAGATTATTTTTGACATGTATAGAGTCGTCTTGGTGTTTTTTTACTAATGGGTTTCTGGTTGGTTACATTTTCATACTTATTGTTAATTTGCCAAGCTTTATTATTTGTCGTTACTAAATTAACAGGGTATGCTACTAAATTAACATTTAAAAACAATTAACGATATATTCCTTAAAGGCCTGAATTTAAAAAAAATACCCATAATACTAATGTTAAACTGATTAACGGATAGCGATGTAATTTAATCAATTATTAAGATTTTCTGAAACGCCTATGTATGGTTAGAGGTTTCCAAAAGCAGATTGGCAATAAATAAGTAACATACAACCGTCAAGCTAACATTGGCCTATGCGTAAAACTCCAAGATATTGAGCAAAATTATTAAAAAGTATTCAAAACAAAAATTCATAAATACGGTGACATTTACAACAATCAATTATCAGTAATCTGAATTCTGAGGGATCATACAACGTCATAGAAACATCGAAAATTTCACTTAATTTATTAATTTTACTGGTGGTAGGTCTCTCATATGTGAGAGGCCATCTGGGTAGGTACCACCGCAATGTCTATTTCTCCCGTCAAACAACACTGCTTAAATGCACTGTTGTGTTTCGGATTGAAGGACATTGTAGCCAGAGTAACTACTGGACATATTGAGACTTAACATCTTATGTCTCAGGATGGCGAGCGCAGTGGAATGTTGCTACTGTTTATGAGCGGTCGTATCGCTTACCATCAGGCGAACGGCTTGCTCGTCTCGCCATTCATTGCAATAAAAAAAAAAAAACTTAATGAATTTAAACAGCTGTTTCCGCATCACCTGTTGGCAAGTCAAGGTGCCAAACCTTTCTATTGTTATTCAATTTACGTGTTGGACTTTGGAAAGATTATTTTCGTTTTACACGAGTCGAATATAGAATAAAATAGTGTTGCAAAGAATGATGTTTCTTCTTTATTTTTACAATTTCTCAATAATGCGTACATAAACTCACGCTTTTTTCCCAGAAGGGGTAGGCAGAGGTGCCAGGACACCCACATTTCGCCTTATATTTTCCGCCTCACGACGTGATAGGGAGCGAGCCTATCGCCATATCGGGCAAAATTCCTGATTTTGGGCTGATAATGAATAGAAAATCCAATATCACTTTGCCCAACCAGAGATTCGCACCCGACACCTCAGCTTTGGAACCGCACCCTAGTATAACTACGCTACCGAGGCAGTCGGTATCCAATAATTCAGTAATATTAAATGATAATATTAAATATTGACTGAAATAAAACTATTGTTTACGGATTTTATCGCGATTTTAGTTTAATTTTTTACATTTTTGACTCAGTCACGGACTCAGTCCGCCCCGTGACCACGAAAGCTGTAAAGTGATCGAAACGTCGGGAAATCAAAAATGTAAAAAATTAAACTAAATTCGCGATAAAATCCGTAAATAATAGTTTTATTTCAATGTGTAACATTCGCGTAAATCTAAGAAACCATTATGATATATTGATTTTGATTATCTATTTGGTAGGTAAAATATTCAAGAAGCTATCCCATTTAAGCTTCTCTATATTGTTCTTGCAGATCTCAAACACATAATAGTTCATTACGTTTATGACAATGGTATTGATACATTCGTACCATTCATGATCATTCATGTATGTATCGATCTGACGAATGAAGCCTTACATTTGACCTGTCACGATTATAGATTTACTAATAAATAGTCTAAATTACATAATCTAATAAATTATGGTTCTGAAGTAGAGGCCACGTATAGGCAAGCGCAGTGTCGGACGCCCGCCTACAAGGTGGACGGATGACCTGGTTAAATTTGCAGGAAGTCGGTGGATGCAGGCTGCGTCCATCAGGTAATTGTGGTGATCATTGGGGGAGGCCCTTCGTTCAACAACGGACTTCCTGTGGTTGAAACGAACGAACGCATCAATTATGCTAAAGATGGATAAGAAAAAGAAGCCAGGGATAGAATTAACTGATATGCATTTGAAGAGGCCTATGTTAAATAGAAACTACAAACTACTATCAAACGATAAGATGGTGGTAGTATTATGTGTAGCTGTACTTACGAAGTCATTAAAATCAAATGAAATTAAAGTCTAAAAGAACAGCAACTTTTCTCACAATCAATCGAAATTCTCTCGCCTTCCAAAATTTTATTACGAGCTGAAAAAGAACACGTATATGAACAATCAGGACGTCGATATTTCACATCCAAGTAGTTAGAACTTTAATAGTGTCGAAGTCTCGACTGCACCAAACGTGAAAGTAATTAATTCTGCTGTAACTTGCCATAGTCAATAAAGTATTAATTGAACTCATTCTGGCGTCCTCGGTAACTTCGACTTTTGGATTGTTATACATTGCTGAATCACATTAGCGCCATCTGTTACTTCTGCTAGCAAATTCTAAGGAGTCTGTCAATGTCTTGACGTTTTGATTTTATGTTATAGAGCCACAAAGTTATCTGGCCCGGTGACCAAAACTGGAAACAAAGACGTCATTTGAAATTGTCAATCTAGCTGCCAGTCGCTGACATATCCGCCATTGGTTGTTTACTCAATGTATTTATTTTTCCTGCATTATTTAAAACTAGTGAAAAATGCCGAAAGCTTTAAAAAGAGATGGTAGGAACGTTATACTTCAGGTATTAAACTTTACGTAGGATGAAAAGCGTCTTCCGACATCAATAATACCCTTCGAAAAATTGTATTAACGCGTAGCTGCCACCAAAGGTTTGTGTTGTCAGCTTTACAAAATAAATTCCACGAAAACAAAATTATGTACGTACTAGTAGAATATAATATGTAAGTACATATCATAAACTAAAATGTATCTTACCCGTCTCATTTTCCGTTACGTGCGTGGTGGCCTGTTGGTAAATGGACCAGACGCGGCAGCCAACTTGTTCACGCTGGTTGCGGGTTGGAATCTCAGGTCACACTTCTGACTTTTCGGAGCCATGCTTGTATTGATAAAAACGCACTATAACGGTGAAGGAAAACATCGTGAGGAAACCTGCATACCATAGCGATTTATTAGAATTTCTATGGTATGTAAGTCAACCAACCCGCATGAAGCCAGCGTGGTGGGCTATATGGCCTGTGATATGGCCTAACCCCCCGCAATCGTACTCTCGATTGTGGAGGAGAATACAGATACACTTTTTTAAGGGTTTTGGGGAGCGATTTGTTAGAAATCGTGTAAAGGAAAAATAATATGCAGATGAAACTGGTCATTTTCTCGACACTATTGATCGGATTGAAAAATCTTACTTTACCCCATTTATTGCAATATCTATTTTTAATGGCAACACCAAATTCGATTACAGCGACACTCTCACCGGGTCAGATAAGTTTGTGGGACTATACTTAGGATTGGCAAATGCGGAGTGGTTTATATGATAAGGCCTTGTTCACAACCATCAAGCAAAGCGTCAACTATGCTATTCATCAGTTAACTACATCCGTAACATTAAGTGTAAATTTCACTACGCTTCAGTTATACTAATGCTATAATTACACTAATCAGAAACTTACTGGTCACAATTAGGGTATTTACTTGATGGATAATAAGGTTAAATCTCAAACTGCTTTTTTATTTTTTAAAGGAAGAAATGCGTCGACACTTCAGTATGAGGATATTTAATATAATATTTAACAAATGATTCATTCAACATCTTATATAAGCAAATCTTAACCAAAATGCTATTACACAATAGGTACTTTATTTTCACTTGTGAAATCGACGGAAAATACTCGGAACTTTTACTTGCCAATTAACTTCAATCAAAAAGTAACCAACCAATGGCTTGCTTGATGATTACGAACGAGGCCCTTAATCACTGTTGTGATAAATAACCAAATAACCACATTATAAGGATGCAAGAAGTCACTGGATGCAGACCGAATTAAGATGATATTTATAGTAATTCTTTGGAGAGGCCTATTTCAGTTCAGTTCAGTAGCGGAATTCCTGTAACTAAAGAGAAAGATCTAAATCGTGATCTGCTGGTATATTTATTCAAAGCCTTGCTATAAGACAAGCCTTTATGAATGGTAGATGTCAAATAGAATGACATTGAGACGCAATTGTAAAACCACAATGCTGATTTTAACGTAACAGCTTAATTAAGATCACAGGTATCATGTTAATGCATGAAGGGATTTATGAAAGTTGACAAAGCGAAAGTTATAAGTCAGGACTGAGCTAAGAAGAGATTTATAGTCTATCATATGCAGTCGTGGCAAATATATATGTATACATCGTTTACGATCATCTGGCGTTCTCTGAATGCTTTGTTATCATGTTGTTGTCAAAATATTACAAACAGTTTTTCTCTCTACACATTTTATTATATTGAATAAGTTGATATTCTTAGATTACGAGTATAAATAAATATTGTTAATATAATAATGATATATTTAAAACGATACGTTAAATAGATATTTTATTTATGTATTTGTAGTTCTAAGTTTTGCCACACGCCCATAGATATTATAGATTACTTAGTAACGCTATTGAAAATAATAAAATGATATACAATATTATTTTTTCTATATTAAAGGCGTAATATGCAAAATAATTTCCTGCGAGATTTTATATTCACAAAGCGAAAGTGGTGTACTCGGGTCTGTAACGCTCTTATTTTCTTTCCCGCGGCACCATGTCCGCCAAGGATTGTAGGGCCCTTGAAAACTCTACGATATTCTCAAGTTCTGTTCCCGACTTTTCACTTTTATTTTCACTATGATAAATTATTCTTAATGTTGTTTGTGTTGTCTTTTGTTGACTTTTGTTCCACATTGTTAATTTAATATGTTGTTATGTTTTTTTTTATTTTTCACTATGTTTTGTAACAATTATAGCATTTACAACCCTCTTTTTAATTAAACTAATTCCAAATACTCGCAGATTAAGGTTAGGACCTAGGTTATAAATCAATGTGTTGTTACAAAAAAATGTTTTGTTGGAGGTATTGAGGGTTGAAGGTTCCTTAATAATAATATTTATGTTCCAAGTTTATGGAAGTAATATTAACTTTCGTAAACAAAAATTGAATATTATGAAGGCATTTACTATAAGGTATTCTAAGGTGATTTAGCTAATAAAAACAAAATATAACGTTGAATCCATTCGAACTATAATTATTGTCTTAAATTACTAAAACTATGCTATATTCCAAATCCCAAATACATCCTACTGGAGGGCACGGGCCTCCTCTATAATCGAGAGTACGACGAGAAGGGTTAGACTGTATAGTCCACCACGCTGGCCTAGAACAGCTGGTTAGCAGACTTTTACGTACCATAGAAATTCCTCTGAATCGCCATGGTATTTTTTCTTCACGATGTTTACCTTCGCCGTTATAGCGCGTGGTGATTGACTTTCAATACACACATTACTCCGTAAAGTCAGAGGTGTTCCCTGGGATTTAAACCCGCGACCACTATGAACATGGTGGTAGGTCTCTCATATGTGAGAGGCCATCTGGGTAGGTACCACCGCAATGTCTATTTCTCCCGTGAAACAACAGTGCTTAAATGCACTGTTGTGTTTCGGATTGAAAGACATTGTAGCCAGAGCAACTACTGGACATATTGAGACTTAACATCTTATGTCTCAGGATGGCGAGCGCAGTGGAATGTTGCTACTGTTCATGAGCGGTCGTATCGCTTACCATCAGGCGAACGGCTTGCTCGTCTCGCCATTCACAGAAATAAAAAAAAAAAAAAAAAAAAAAAAAAAAAAAAAACATGTTAACAGTCGTGTTTGATTCATTACCAACAGCTCATCACGCACTTTATTTTTCCAAAACTATCCTAAAACAGTAAATTACAATATCAGCATCAAAACAATAAACTTCATTATACATTCCAAACAGTATAATAATCTAAAATATGCCTCACGTATCCACAAATCCGGTGAAATTAGCAAAGCGTAGATTCATTATGCCCAATTGATATTAACATAACTATCTAAGGAGACAGTAAGTAATCAAAACGTACGAGCTAGCTAATTCCTTATGTACCGAACCGATATCCACGTAATAGTGATGGGGTAACATTATAATATTTTATTCAATTTTGGATTCGAGAATTTCTACATCACAGCTATAAAGTTTTGTAGTGGCAAATAGAAATAAGAATAGTTTAGGTTTTCAGGACCAACAGTGGCATGCAAAGACCTCTCACATATGAGAGACCCACCACCAGTAAAATATAATATTGATTCTTTAGTTTCTTTACTGTTTTCATGGTGGTATGAAAAACTGACCATTGCATCTATTAATATGAAGTGTCCAAAGAGAGTAGAGCCACAAACGATAAGAAGGAGAGACAAAGGACAGTGTAAAAAATGAAGAATTAAAGCTAAATAACAAACATATAAATACACAAACAAACTATAATGAATCAAAAATCCAGTATCAGTTTGCCCAGCCTGGGACTCGAACCCGAAACTTCAGCGTTGCAATTACACCGTATTACCTATGCCACCGAGGCAGTCCTAGGCATTACCTTGTTATAATCTTCCTGGAATTCCAAACTGGATTAACAAGTATCCTAGAATAATTATAAACATGTTACAACCCGTACGGTACATCACTAGCGGGTATGTCGACTATGCAAGTAATATGTTAGAGCGAGCGAGCGAATCGTGCGGTTTTCGCCGTATGCGGTGAAACCAGACCATTATTGTACGAATATTTCTCGTCTGTACAACATTTGGCTAATGCCAATCGTGGAATATGAAAGGATACTTATTAATCTGTAATGTATATTTAGTGTGTATTTATTTTAAAAATAAATAAATAAATAACACCCAACAGTCACATACATAGTCCTGACCTCACACTAAGTCTTGTATCGTGGGTATATCTTATTTTCGGTCTCACAAACACCCAGATCCGGAAGAAATATTTATGGGCCGCACAAACATTTCTCTCGGTGCGGGGATCGAACCCGCGGCCTCTCGTTTCACAGGCGGCGTCTAACCAACTGCGCCCCGGAGGCTGTCATAAAAGCAGATACATAGACAAGGACTGCGAATCAGTACATTAGGCAGCCTTTGGAAGCAGTTGGTTAAAAGCCCGCTGTTAAACATGCAGTCATGGGTTCGACCCCTGCAACAGATTCTTTTAATAAAGGAATATTATTGAAGAAATATGATATAAGGAGCAATAACCGCCAAGCACAAGACTAATAATAATTCATGAACCGAGAGTGTGTATTAATAAGCAGGATTAGATTCTCTGTGGCTTATACCTGTCTAATTTTGACCCGATTGTGTATAACGAATATTATGGTATATTGTTATCCCTTATCACTCTATCATCAATGTTGATATCTAGTTTCTGATATTAATTTCTTGTTTTTTGGCATGAATGGCGAGACGTGCACGCCGTTCGCCTGATTGTAAGAATACCGCTGCTCATGAACAGCGGCAAACAACATCTTGAATTACAAGGCAATGACATTCCACTGCGCTCGCCATTCTGAAGTAATTGACTGCTAATACACTTATGATAATAATAAAAAAAATAGATTAACATTACGGTCGAGTTTGGTGTCAGAAACTACTACAGAATCGACATGACTCGTAAATGTCTGAGGTGTGCTCTGGGTTTGAATCGCGACCTTTGTGTCGGCAACTCCGTCAACTCTTTCACCAACAGGCTACTATGCAGGAAGATGGTAAATATTTGAACATACGATTTGCAGACTGGGAACGTAAAGAACAAATACTATTTTATATTCAGTCATTCAAATCTTTTACTTCAATTTTACGAAGCAGCTTTCAAAGTATGCTACAATTATTTCGTTATCCTTTAGCTAATAATAATTTATATAAAGCATATTTAAGTATATTTTCCTATATTCGAACTACACGTAATACAGTAAAATTGAAGGTATCAGAATATTCATCTTTGGAGGTGAAAATAATTTTTGCGTCAAAGCACCCGGCGGCGTCTGAGCATCACGTACTGTTTTAGCTCCTGACTCCTTTGACAAATCAGTGAGTTGCCACACGGATTTCCTGGACTGACATCGAGAATATAATATGCTGAAGATGGTGTTGCCGGTAGCGGATTTTAAATTTCGGGATTTTTACCGAATTAAGTGTTCGATTTTTTTGCGTTTAGAAAATTACATAATGGGGTTGATTACTGCCTGTTTAAATATAATTTTAGTTATATGAATAACATCCATCCATGTTGTGAGTTATTACACAATGTTATGTAAAACCATGGAATTGTGATTTGGAATTGAAAAGTATGGAAACATCAAGCAATACCTCTTAATTTAATTGAATAGTATACAATTGAATAATCCGTAGAAAGAATAGTCTTCAGTTTTGCTGTAGCTTGTTAATGCAACAGTACCAATGGGTTGAATCTTATTACTCTTTTACTGAAGTTTGCATTTTTGTAAAGATCTACCCATGTATGAAATAAAAAACTTTCGTAAGCCCACGAAATATTGTGTTTATAATTTGATTGTTTCTTATTTAAATGAATTCATGTATTCTTTGGAGAAATAAATGAATGTCAAACCTCAAGTGTTAGATAATTGCGGCGGACTATAGCCTAAGCTCTCTCGATCCCGATTTTAGAGAAGTCTGTTGTTCAGCTATAGGCGTTTATGAACTGACACAGTACGATACATAACCTCCTTATTTAAATATATTTTTATTGGATATTAGTCTATCGTTACTAGCAACACCAAAACGTCTTTCGAGTGTTTCGAACATTCCTATTTGAAATCGCTCTTGAAGCCTCCGTCTCTTGCTATTTGTACGTGACTTTGGATGCAAATATATTCTAACTTGCTCCAAATCGTAGGTATGTTATGTTTTGATCGAGAAATGCTATGAGTGGTGCTCGGTGATAAAATATTGGTAGAATTTTGAGAAGATTTGGTAGATTGGAAGATTTTTTTGAGAGGCGTAGATGATTCGATTTATAATAGAAGTTTGTCAGGTAGCTAATATAACAAGGAGTAACTTAGGGTACATTTATTTTAGAAAAAAATATTTTATTTTAGACAAATAAAGTAATGTTGCAATGCCCGCAGCTCACGCGCATGCCACCACTGGGCCGTCACGTCGGGCGCCTCTCACCACTTCTCCCACCAACGAATCAATATCACATTTACAAAATATTGTATATAAAGAAATTTTTCAATAAAGCTAATACATAAAACTGAAAATAAATGTGTAACGGGAGTTTACCGCCGCTCGCTAAGAGATGGCGCCACCGTAGAATTAGATCGCGGTGTGGTTTCGTTACAAAGGTTGATAATTAAAATAAAAATGCAAAAACCAAAAAAAAACTAAATAAACGAATTAACTTTTTTCTTAAATTCCACGCGGACGAAGTCGCGGGCACAGCTAGTCTAAAATTGAAGGGTCTGTTTGTAAAGTGAAAATAAAAAAAAATGTCCAACTGCATATCGTTATACCGGGTATCTCAAGACTGCTACCGAAAACGAAGCCGGGTGGTAGTTTTAGTGGCTACAAACACAATGCAATTAAAAATTTCGCTTAGAAACGCGACAATTATTTTTTATGATTTTTTAAATATCGTCATTTTTGGGTGGTAAATCCATAGATTTTGCTAAAATAATAATTTAAACTCTCTTATATCTTAGAGTATTTATAAATTAAAGGGTATACACTATTATTTTAGGAAAAAATGTATTTACCACCAAAATATGGCAATAGGAAAAAAATTACAAAAAAAAAAATTGTCGCTTTTTTTTGCAACTTTTACTGTTGCATTGTGTTTGAAGTCGCTTAAACTACCACCCGGCTTCGTTTTCGGTAGCAGTCTTGATATACCCTGTATACACGATACCTATAACGATAATGACCTTAGAATTTTTTTTATCTGTCTGTCTGTTTGTTCCGGCTAAGCTCTGAAATGGCTGGACCGATTTCAACGAGACTTTTTTTGCCAGGTAGCTGATATAATAAAGAGTAACTTAGGCTACATTTATTTTAGAAAAAATATTTTATTTTAGAAAATAAAGTTTTTGTTATATTCCACGCGAAGTTGCGAACAGCTAGTACAAAATATTTTTGTTTCGTCAAAAAAATGTGCTTGTTATTTGGTTCTGTTACGTATATACGTACGAAAAATATCTCAAACAATCACATAATTCAATTTGGTTAAATATCTCCTCATTTTTGCACATCTGCTGCTGTTTAATGTTGGTCTACATTTAAGCAAATGCATTCCCAAGAGCAATCAATATCTAAACATCAATATTCCAAATAATTCGAAAAGAAATCCCAGTGCAGTCGTCTCAAAGCAACACACGTGTAGATTTTTCGTGTTGATTTTTTCTTTTTATTTTGTACATAAAACTTAATCTCTATATACAATATATTTTCTATATTTGAATCCAAAGATGCTTTTAAAAAAAGTTTTCAGCCAGCATTCTTAGAATACTTTCACGTATCTCAGAAATACACTCATTGGTAGCCGGTAAGCCGATTTTTGATTTCTTCTATATTTTTAAATATCGGCTGCACATACACTTTTTGAAAATATTCTATCTCCTATGTTCACCAGAGATGACATAGGATTCTAATTGTGTTTTTTTTTTAAATCACTTCCCTAGGTTCAGAGCCTATTCAATGCAAACAAACAATCAAATCTTTCCTCTTTATAATATTAGCTTAGATTTCTGGCAGAACAAATCGACTGCAAAGCTTCTAAAGATTAGTATGGTACAATCAAAATAAAGGGTTTGTAATCGTGCTAGCCTACTTCCGCCTAGTTTAAATAAATAAATAACAAATAAAATATAAATAAAAATAAAAGTTTATTGAATTCGAATTTCGAATTGTTCATGAAAATAAAAAGTATACTTTTTAGAATTTTACTCATTTTTAAATATGGAGTGGACGCTTAAAGAAGACCGTGTTGCAGTTATTGCGTTGCATCGTTGTGGTTACGCGCCGATTCAAATTTTTGACATACTGAAAAATTTGAATATAACCAAAAGATTCGTTTATCGTACCATCAAACGATACAATGAAGACTCTAGTATAGATGACAGGTCAAGAAGGGTCGCCCTCGGTCTGTTAGGACTCCACCAGTGATAAAAGCTGTGAAGGCGCGAATTCAAAGAAACCTGAGACTGAAGAGATGCCGCGCTTTGTTGAAGCGGTACGCGGGAAAAAAATATCGGGAAATTCTTTTTTCAGATGAAAATTTTTTTACCGTATAAGAGAGCTACAACAAACAAAATGATAAGATGTACGTACACAGTAGTGAAGAAGCGAGCAAACGTATTCCGCGTGTCCAATGAGATCATTTTCCATCCTCGCTCATGGTATGGTTGGGAGTTTCTTATTGGGGCTTAACAGAGGTACATTTTTGTGACATAGGTGTAAAAACAAATGCAGTTGTGTATCAAAATACAGTCCTGACGAACCTTGTGGAACCTGTTTCTCATACCATGTTCAATAACAGGCACTGGGTATTCCAACAAGATTCGGCGCCAGCTCATAGAGCGAAGAGCACACAAGACTGGCTGGCGGCGCGTGAAATCGACTTCATCCGGCACGAAGACTGGCCCTCCTTGATCCTTCAGCCCAGATTTGAATCCGTTAGATTACAAGATATAGCAACACTTGGAGGAAAAGGCGTGCTCAAAGCCTCATCCCAATATGGAGTCACTCAAGACATCCTTGATTAAGGCAGCCGCCGATATTGACATGGACCTCGTTCGTGCTGCGATAGACAACTGGCCGGGCAGATTGAAGGCCTGTATTCAAAATGACGGAGGTCATTTTGAATAAACTTTAGTGTCATAAGAATCTATGTTTTGTAAAGTTCATTTTGGTATATAAATGGTTACATAATGAATAAACTTGTTTCAATTATTTTATATTAAACATGTGACAGATTTTATGACCTGACTAGGTATATATAGACTAGGTATAACTAGGAAGAAGGTATATAAGATATTTTGATACACTAACGACTTTTTCCTAGCTATTTTAAGAAAATGTTAGAAAAATTCAATGAAATGTACCTATATGATTCTTTTTTTTGAACTATCTGAGCACAAAACATGTATAATGTCTAAATGTTTACATAATATAATAGCTCTTACAACTTCCTCGGCCACGTCTATAATAACCTCGTATAATTCACTTTCACTGTATAAACTTTCTACTTGCAGTTAATATTGTAGAATTAATTATTTTACAGAGTAAAAATACTATTACACTCATTGCATTCAAATGAATACATTATTTTTGCTTTACAACTACGCTTACATTTTCGCGTAGAGTATAAAGTTACTGATCGCCAAAACTTGTGCGAGTGACAAGAGAGATAACTATATAAAGAAAGCCATGCAAATATGGACCATACCCGACGGATCTGACCAATAGTATATAATAATAATTTTGCATGGCGGTAAAACTTAGTTTTGAAATAAAACTATTTTTACGGATTTTATATCAGGTGTGGTTAAATTTTTACATTATTTAATTTCCTATGTAAACTTTACGGCTATTGCACTAACGGGACGGACCACATAAAAATACTACATAAAAATTGTTATATTTCAATGTGGAACATTCGGGTAAGTCGAAAAAAATATGATAACACTTTGTAGTTCTTTAACAGACAAGCAAACGTAGGGCGAAAATAGGCTTGTGTACTATCCGTTCTCTGAACCAACGGATTATAATCAAATGGGGATCAAAAAGTATTTCTTAATAAATAAATGAAAATAAAATAATAAAAAGGTAAAATATAAAAAATCAAATCGATCAAGTGAAAGAGATTCGAAACGCGGTAGTACGGTAAAGGTAAGGTAGGCGGAGTGACGAAAAGTCGCTGGGCTTTGGCTCGATGCTGGATGATGCGACAAGCCGAAGACAAGATAAAATGGCGCAATTTGGAGAAGGCCTGTGTCCACCAGTAGACATTAAAAGGCTGATGATGACGATGATGATGAGAAAGGTAAATGTGTGTGTATAGTTAGTTTTCCATCTTTTGCTTATCAATATTATAGTTTTTATCAACTACGTTATTTTTAATTTACTTATTAGAAACTCACAGGAATATACCACATTACATTAATATGTAAGTACATATTATGATTCATTTTGCGTACATCTTCAGTAAAAGTAGAGTACACTGTACAGCTTGCTTGCTTGCTGGATACATTTGTTTCCAATTAATACAAAAGCTCATATCAACTACACCGCATTGAAACATCGATGCAATAAATTGTTTATGATGCTATAAAAATAGCTCACCTGACTACATTCACCATGAAACCAAACCTTAAATTAAAAGTCATTTAAAAAAACTACAGCATTGTATTATTTTCATTTACTAGTATGAAAAGGCCGCCACTTGTACTATTATTTTTATTGTGTAATATCTTCATAGTATTTGTGTATAGTGCAAAAAGGGATTAAATAAATAAATAAATATTTTCGTTCCTAAACAGGTGCATTAAACTCAAGAACTCACCAAACGCGTCCACAAAGTTGGCAACTACTTACATCACTCAATTTGCTGATAAGCGAACAAAGGCTCTCGGAGTGACAGTAAAAATACCACTACTTCTAACAAATTTAGCTTCTAGATTAAACTTGGAGTACTCCGTAAAGCGCACCGCGTCCTCTTATAGTGCATTAAGAGTTTTTCACTGAAAATGTCTGAGTAGTTGGTGTATGAGTTGTTTTATATTGCGTTCAGTCTTTGGAGGAAAATGTGGTGATAATCATCACAGATGAGACAGTATTTTATTGGTACTGCTGCAAACAATTATGGAATACCAACAAAGATTCCTTACAGTATGTCGTTTCTGATTATTATATCAGACGTGGAATGCTGAATATCATAATATTAAATCATCGACAAAAGTTAAGTTGTATTATCTGAACAAAGTAATTTGTATATTTGTCTGTGTCAATATTACAGAGTTACATCTTTTTTATTGGATAGGTCCGGCAAACAAGCAAACAGGTCACCTGATGGTTATTACTGCCGCCCTTGAATATGTAAAACGTTTGGAATATGGATGCATCACCAACCCATCAAATTGGAAGGGGAGCAGGAAGGAAAAAGGATAAGAAGAGGAAGGGGGTATTGGGCATCCGGCAATCTCACTCACCGAAAGAAACGCGACAGCAAATATGTCACTTCACTTCATCTCCTGTGATACAGTGGTACTGCCCCGGATGAGCCTGCCCATTCATACCGAGTCATGACTGACAACAGCGTGGTTCTACCACATTGGGAAAATATCGATTGAAAATATCTTAATCTCGTCAAAATATAGTAAGTCATGTTGTTGATTTATTTATAAATATATTTCCGCAAAATCGTATTTTTAATGTTTTAAGATACGAAGCGTATTCTGATCGAGGTGAACGAGAATTAAAATCCTTGGCTCCAGTCCTGACTTTGCTATATCATTATTATTTTCACGCATTTAAAAGTAACCAAATTAAGGTCTTCAAGATAATATTCCTTCACATTTTGGATAATAGTTAACAATTGAAAAGTGTAAAATATTTTAGTATTTTGAATGCCCATTCCTAAGAAGCAGGTTGTAAAGCAGAATGAAGGGTAATGTCCATTTATAGTAACGGTAAAAAAATATCTGAGATCCCGAAACCGATACTGCTTGAAATTTATAATAGCATTTTTATGGTTTGTCCGTAAACGTTTTCTTGTTTTATCCTGGGTGATAGATTTTTATAAAATAAAATAATTATCATCACATTTACATGTTTTTCACCACGCAGAAGGCAAAAAATAATTTTATTGTACATCAAGTCAATTTTTCCAAGAACTCCATTCCTGGGTTACAATTATGTTTATATTTAATGAATATGTATGTAACCTTCGGCCTGCTTATATAATATTATATTCTTTTTGCTGTGTATTGTCGTTGACACTGACATTAATATTTTAAATTGAAATAATTGATGTATTATTTTTGTGAATTTCCTTTAATTTAAATATGCGAAAGATTATTTAAGTTTATATAGTAATAATAGTAAAGCATGGACATTTAATTGTCGATTCTCTGTTTTAGGTTAGTAAGTATTTCAATAGTTGATATTTGATATGTAAATGTTACTATATTTAATGAATAAAACTCTGTTTTAGATGAATCACATTGTGTTATGCTTTAAGAAGAAATAACTCATGATCTTATAAATCGACAATTTACTTACATGTGAAAAAATATATATTTACAATGGAGAAATTAAGATTTGAATTTGTTGTAAAAGCCAAACCAGATGATACTAAGACAAATATTTATACCATAACCTCCATCACGGATACACAAAATCAAACTTTTCTTATGCCTAGAGAGTATCAATCAGTGAATTTACACAGAGAAATATTAAAGCATGAAATATTTGGCAAAATAAAAAAATCACTCCAGAAAAGGCACGATAAGAGACAGGTTTGGATAACATTAACCAAGGAAATGAGGAAAACATATTTAGATGATGATAATTTACAATTTGATGGGTTTTTACTTGAAAAATTGGAACAAGGTCACGAGTTGTCATCAATGGAACCAACATTATTAAAAAAAGCAGAAAATAAGACGAGATTAGTAGGAGAATTTTCTATAGAAAAGTTTTCAAGTAATAGAACAAATGTTAAACAATGGTTAAATACTTTTGAAAGTGAATGTGCCCATTTACAAATAGATACAGATTTACAAAAAATAGAAATTCTACGATTACTATTGGAAGATACTTGTATAGATTGGTATACATCAATGATTATTAAACATACTGTAGATTCAGATTGGTCTGTATGGAAGAAAAGCTTAAGTGATACATTTGCTGATAAAGGCTGGTCACCGATCAGGTACGCTATGAATTTTAAATATATACAAGGGTCAATGTTAGAATATGCTCTTAAAAAAGAGAGACTGTTACTAGAAATAAACAGATCAATAGATACACAAACCCTAATTTATTTGATTACCACCGGTCTACCAAACTTCATAATGGATAGAATAGACAGAGAAAATCTTAAAGAAGTAGCTGACTTATTTAACTGCATAAGAGGGCTAGAAAGTTTAACATTGAAAAAAAACTTAAGTGTAGGAAATAAATACAATAAACAAGAAATAAAACAAACTGAAAAAATACCATGCAGGATTTGTGAGAATAAAGGAAAATTAAGTAGATTTCACCCAGAGAATGTTTGCTGGTATAATTACGGGAAAAAAACAACTAATGACAAAAACATGAATTCTAATTCAATATTAAAAGTTGAACTGAGTAATGAAGATCCAAAAAACTAAACTTCCCTCCACTAATTGAGATTATGGTGATGTTAAATAATACGTTAGAAGTCAAGGGGCTGTATGACCCTGGTTCACGAATAACATTGATAAATTCAAAATTGGTCCAGGTGACGAATATGAAGCCTAGTTATTATTATAACACAATAAAAACAATAAGTGGAGGAGGTAAGACTAAAGGGTTAATAGTATTAGATGCCGAGTTATTGAATAAGAAGATGAAAATAAATGCATTTATCTTTGAAAATGAGAATTTTGAGTATGATCTAATTCTAGGATTAGATTCAATACATAAATTTGGGTTGACTCATGACGAGAATTTAAATATCCAAATACAGAAATATGACATTTTTGAAATAAGTAGTAAAAATATATTTGAAGATAGAGAGATTGAAAATATTCAAACAAATAAAGAGAAAAGAGAATACGCAGTTAATTTTAATGAAGGTATAGATACAAACAAATTTGACATAGATACAAAATACTTAAATACTGAGCAAAGACAAGAGATAAACATATTATTGGATAATTACAAGGAAATTTTTGCTAAAAATAAATATGACACTGGAAAAGTGAAGAAATATGAAGCCTGTATAGACTTGCAAGTTGAAAAATATTGTTATAAAGACCATATAGATGTTCAATCCAAGACAAGATAGAAATAGAAAATCAAATTTCACAACTTCTAAAACATGAATTGATCGAGGAATCTTACAGTCCTTTTGCGGCACCTGTTACCTTAGCTTTTAAAAGGGATGAAGGAAAAAAAAGTAGATTATGCATAGACTTCAGAGATTTGAATAAAATAATTATACCTCAATCACAACCATTTCCTCTCATAGAAGACTTAATAACAAAAACAATACATTGTAATTATTTTACAACTCTGGATATAAATTCAGCTTTTTGGTCTATCCCATTAAAAATTACAGACAGATACAAAACTGGTTTTGTAACTCAAGAAGGTCATTACCAATGGACCTGTTTACCTTTCGGCCTTAAGACATCACCAGCCATATTTCAACGGATTTTGGGAAATATTATAAGGAAAAATGGTTTGACAGGATTTGCAGTGAATTTTATTGATGATATACTGATTTTCTCTAAGACATTTGATGAACATATTACACACTTAAAAAAATTGCTGGAGGCTATTCGAGAAGAAGGTTTCAGGCTAAAAGTAACAAAATGTAAGTTTGCAAGTGATTCAGTTAAGTATTTAGGTCATATATTACAGAAGAATACGATTACACCTCTAAAGGACAATTTAAAATCAATAAAAGATTTTCCCGCTCCTCAAAATAGAAAACAGATACGACAATTTTTAGGAAAAATAAATTTTTATGGAAAGTATATTCCGAGTGTCTCAATAGTTCTTGATCCTTTACATAAATTGCTGAGAAAAGATCAAAGATTTAATTGGACAGAACAGTGTGAGGATGCATTCCGGAAAGTTAAGGAGTATCTATGTTCCAAACCAATACTAGCCATTTATGATCCACAAGCACCAATATTTATTTATACAGATGCCAGTACCATAGGTATAGGAGCAGTTTTGAAACAAATTCAGAACAATGGCGAAGAAAAACCGGTAGCACATTTTTCTAAAAAATTAAATGAATCACAGAAAAATAAAAAAGCGATATTTTTAGAATGTTTAGCTATAAAAGAAAGCATTAAGTTTTGGCAATATTGGTTGATTGGAAACTATTTTACTGTCTATACAGATCACAAACCTCTCGAGAAGTTAAATATAAGAAACAGACCTGACGATGAATTAGGTGATATGTCTCATTATCTGTCACAATATAATTGTGAAATAAAATATTTTCCCGGAAAAAATAATACAGAAGCAGATTGTCTCAGCAGAAACCCAGTATTGGGCATTGATGCAAATGATGAAGATAACTTATGAACGGTAAATTTTATTGATATTCATGACATAACATATGATCAAGCACAAAATTTGCAAATAAAAGAACTTAAAAAAAACATTATATTACTAGATGGAATTTACTATAAAAAAAGTGGGAAAAATAAGAAAAAAATAATTCTAAGTGAAGATTATAGTAAAATTATAATAAAAAAGACTCATGAAAAATATTGTCATACTGGAATAAATCAAACAGAATCTAAAATAAAACCATTTTATACTGCACCGAATCTATCAGAAAATATTAAACATATATGCAAGAACTGCGAGATATGCCTGAAAAATAAAACGAGACTAAATAGAAAATATGGCTTTATGTCGCAATTAGGTCCAGCTAATAAACCCTTTCAAATAATGTCACTGGACACAATAGGAGGATTTGGGGGTCAAAGATCAACAAAAAGATACTTACATCTACTAGTAGACCACTTCACTAGGTACGCATACATCCTGTGTTCTAAGAATCAACATGCTCGAGACTTCATCAAACTTATAGAAAAAATTCCTAAAGAAGAAAAAATAGACATCTTACTCTCTGATCAATATCCAGCTTTTAATTCGAATGAATTCAAAAATTACCTTAAGGACAGGAATATTCAATTAATACTTACAGCGGTAGATGCATCATTCTCAAATGGTTTAAACGAAAGGCTAAACCAGACTATTGTAAACAAAATAAGATGCAAAATGAATGAATCGAAAGGAAAAACAAATTGGTCAAAAATAGCAGAAGAATGTAGAAATAGATATAATGAAACAAACCATTCTGTAACAGGATTTTCTCCTAAATATTTGCTATCTGGTGAGTCTACAGACTTGTTACCACGTGAATTAAGAGAAAAACAGATATTAACAAAAAGTTTGGAAGAAGACAGGAAAATAGCACTCCAAAGGTCAATAAAGTCACACGAATATAATAAAGCTTTATTTGCCAAGAATAGAATACAACATGAATTTAAAAAAGGAGATAAGGTATATGTTGATTATGGAAACAAATTAAACAAAAAAAAGATGGATGAAATTAGAATTGGTCCTTTTGAAATTGAAGAAAAAATATCGGATTCAGTTTTTAAAATAAATACTGGTCGTGGTACAAGATCTATTGGACTATATCATGTTACAAAGTTTATTCCTATGCTTGTTGATATTTAGATTTCGCAGCAAAATTTTACTCAACTAATGTTGAAAAAACTTGCCTTTCGAAGGGGGGAGATGTAACCTTCGGCCTGCTTATATAATATTATATTCTTTTTGCTGTGTATTGTCATTGACACTGACATTAATATTTTAAATTGAAATAATTGATGTATTTTTTTTGTGAATTTCCTTTAATTTAAATATGCGAAAGATTATTTAAGTTTATATAGTAATAATAGTAAAGCATGGACATTTAATTGTCGATTCTCTGTTTTAGGTTAGTAAGTATTTCAATAGTTGATATTTGATATGTAAATGTTACTATATTTAATGAATAAAACTCTGTTTTAGATGAATCACATTGTGTTATGCTTTAAGAAGAAATAACTCATGATCTTATATGTATATGTTTCTGTACACAAAAAACTACGTTACATCTAGGGACAAAAACCTTCGCACCGATCCAAAGTTTCATAGGGAAATGGGTATTCCACCTTTCTTTAATTTTATTTCAATAGAAATTATTTAAAATTACCATCGACCTTAAAAATCACTCGAAACTTTCATGTCTAAAAATAGTTAGTTCTGAATGGTGTTGCTCTTACCATAGGACAAGTGATTTGCTTCTCTCGTGAGTCTCTATTATAAAATAACTAATAATGTTTTTGACTTCTTAAAATGTTTTCGTTATTGTTCTGGTTCTGGTGTATTTCAGACAACTGTATACAAATTTATTTGCAACGTCTTTCTTCACCATCAAGCAAGCGATAATTAGCACATGCCTCCTCTACAATTCAGAGTACGATTCTTTTTGCCATTAATGGCGAGAATACCACAGCTCGTAGACAGTAACACCATGGAACACCATGAACTACAAATCAGTGCTTGGCACTTCACTGCGCTGTACTGTGCCAGCCCATATACGTCCCACTGCAGGACACAGGCCTCCTCTACAATCGAGAGTGCGATTGAGAGTGGTTAGGCCACATAGTCCACCACGCTGGCCTAGTGCGGGTTGGCGGACTTACATACCATATTTTTTTTTATAAATCGCTATGGTATGCAGGTTTCCTCACGATGTTTTCATTCGCCGTTTAAGTGCGTGATGATTGACTTTCAATACACACATGACTCCGAAAAGTCAGAGGTGTGCCCTGGGAATCGAACCCGCGACCACCATGAACATGTTGGCAGTCGCGTCTAGTCCACTGCGCTGGCTATCCTGAAACATAACACTTTCTACGGGTGGTAAGTCTCTCATATGTGAGAGGCCATATGATAAGTACCACCGCAATATCTATTTCTCCTGTCAAACAGCAGTTTAAATGCACTGTTGTGTTTCGGATTGAAGGACATCGTAGCCAGGGTAACTACTGGACATATTGAGACTTAACATCTTATGTCTCAGGATGGCGAGCGCAGTGGAATGCCAATTGCTTTGTAATTCAAGGTGTTGTTTCGCCTTGCTACTGTTCATGAGCATACTGTTCGCATGGCTTACCATCAGGCGAACGGTATGCTCGTCTCGCCATTCACTGCAATAAAAAAAAATGACAAGTTACGTCTCAATATGTCCAGTAGTTACTACAATACTACAATGTACTGTAAACGATTGGGAGTGGTTAGGCCATATACTTTCTTACTATACTTACCAAAGATTATTAATTACTTGAACTCCATGCACCAGCGTACAAAGCCACGTACGATATCATTTGGCACTAAGATATGATTCAAATCTCGGTTTCCAGTTAGCAATCGAATGGGAACTATTCGAAGTTCCCACAATGCGGGCTCTTCGTATCCACCTATTACATTAGTTGGGAACAAACTTGCTCTGTTGCGACCGCCAAATTCATACACGTTCATAAGGGAAATTTTATGACGGAAACTATCCTGCATTGCGGTACATATTTATTTCAAAAAAAAAATATATTAATGATCATGCCATTCACCAAACCAAACAACACCATGAACTACAAAACACTGATCTTCAGATTTTAAAGTTAATCAATATTATCAGTCTAAGAGTCCAGCAGATTATTTAAGTGAACAAGTAGCTAGCTGGAGCAGAAAACTTCTAGAATGGAGACCAAGTACTACCAAGATTTGATACGTCCATCTAGTCACACGCTCTGTTGAATATAGCCGCGGACCAACAGCTTACTATAGAGATATACACGGTTTGTTTTGAAAAATAGACATGCTTTGGTTTATACGTAAGACAAATAAGGCTATAGTTTATAAAAATCCCTGTAAGCGGCACGAAGTACCATGGTGCTTTGTCAAACACGATAAGATAGAATAGCATAAAATACCACTGAATTGGAACTGCAGGTAGCTTCATTTATTAAGAAGTAGGTACATAAGAAAATATAATATATATTTTACGAGTCCATAATAAGCACCACACACATAACCGATAAAATTCCAAAGATCATAACACTTAGCAAGAAATATTTACCCTTCATGAATCCAAATTATCTTTCATCATTTTATTGTTTAGGTCCCCAATTTCAATAAAGAAATGACAAAATATGTAGCGTCCTCATTAGTCTACTTGTTTTATTCACATTGATATAAATACGTCCCCAAAACGCAAATTAACAACTTGGTTTGTGTTTTCTTGTTAAGTTCTATTAATATCATTTACAGGCTGTATTTTACGCGTAGGCTCAGAATGTGAAGATATATTTAGCGCAACAATTTGAATATACAAATGTATGGGATGTGTATTTATATCAAAATATCTTAATATATATAATTCACGTGTCACGTTGTTTGTCCGCGATGGACTCCTAAACCACTCAACTGATTATAATGAAATTTTGTAGATATGTGTTATTTGTTCCAACTTAAAGGTGGGATAGTTTTTATCTCGATTGAATTGACGAAAGTATAAAAAAAAGGAAAAAACATGTTGCCATACAAAATGTTCATGGGTTTGTAACTGTCAAAGATTTAATGTTCATAGCGTCGATACGGTAAACTCTTCCCTAAAATTAAATAACGTATTTAAATAAAGGTTTCGAATCGACAACACATAGCCACAATATTCGATTTATGGCGTATTTTAGATTTTAAAGATGTAAATTAATGACAGTAATGAAAAGTGGTTGACATTTAAATTGATTGTCAAATATTTATGCATACGTTCAGGAATTTATTGTAAACTAAAGAGTATATTATGATGCTACATAAATATAGGACAATTAAATAAATAATATTCACATGTATTAAGTTTTACTTCTTTTCAAGATAGAATTTCACTTGAAAATGAAAAATCTTTAATAAAATAACACATAAAAATACAAACTGAACTGAACTGAATAAAATAAAAAATTATATAATTATGGAGAATATTGCAGGGATTCTCAAATAAGGCGTTGCCTGTGTCTTGAAAAACCAGTTAAATATAATTGTTTCTACGTTAATTGTGTGTGTGTGAGTGCATTTCTACGAAAATTAATATTTTTTTTTTTTTTTTTTTTTTTATTTCTGTGAATGGCGAGACGAGCATGCCGTTCGCCTGATGGTAAGCGATGCGACCGCTCATGAACAGTAGCAAAACCAAACAACATCTTGAACTATAAAGCAATGCTTGGCATTCCACTGCGCTCGCCATCCTGAGACATAAGATGTTAAGTCTCAATATGTCCAGTAGTTACTCTGGCTACAATGTCCTTCAATCCGAAACACAACAGTGCATTTAAACTGCTGTTTGACGGGAGAAATAGACATTGCGGTGGTACCCACCCAGGCAGCCTCTCACATATGAGAGACCTACCACCAGTAAAATTATAATATTTCATCTCTTTATTACTAACAAGAGTAATGGCGTAATATTTTTGGAAAAAGAGCATAGTGGGGGTGAAATAAGGGATGGGATATTGCATGGATAATCAAAATCGATAAAGTGTTTAGAAAGTAGAGAAAAACTGGATATAATAGAGTGGGAGGTAGGGGAGAAGACTGGGATAGCTGACAGATTTAATAGGACGAAATGTAAATGCACGGTATAAGACGGGATGGTTAATTAAGAGAAAGGACGCGACGTATCGGGAAGTGAATGAACAGACGGGATGGGACGGAATTGAGCAGGACAGTAGGATAGCTAATTCATGTTTAGGTATACAAGAGCTTATACGAAAAAAAAAACGTATTTGGTGTGGAGTAAAATAAAAAAGTATCTGCACCCAGGCGAAGCCGGGCCGGGCCGCTAGTAAAATTATAATATTTCATTTGTACTGCTTGTTAAATATGGCGCAGTTGGTTAGACGCTGGCTATGAAACGATAATTGGCGGGTTTTACCAACCATAAAAGTCGGATGTATTCCGGCCCATCGAATTGACAGATGAGAATGAAAAACAAAGGATAGGAAGACAGAAGTGGTATTGGGCATCTCACAAACCGAAAAAACGCGATAGCAAAACAAATGTTGGTGTTGGTTTTCTGCCTGTGTGTTTGTGAGACCGATAGTCTCTCGTAGTTTCTGATACCTGCCAAAGGACTTGCATCTTAGTTGTGAAGTCAGTATTTGTATGTGACTGTTGTGTGTATTTAGTTATTTACGATACGATTGCTCTTTATGTGCGGTCACAAACAAAGTTGTTACACACTAAACAACGCTACTAACAACAAATTTCAAATGCAACAACTAAACAATTAACCGCCGCGGTAATGGATGGCAACTATGTGTAACTTTTGATTGCTCACATGGCAGATTTTGTATTAACAATACCAGTATAATCACTATAGAATATTTGAATTTTCATAAAATATTAATGCAAGAAATGACTGTAGTCTATACTAAAATTATCATCATCATGATCTCAGCCACAAGAAGTCCACTGCTGAACATAGGAATCCCCCAAGGATCTCCACAATGACCTGTTGGAAGCGGCCTGCATCCAGCGATTTCCTGCAACTTTAGCCAGGTCGTCCGTCCACCTTGTTGGTGGGCTTGTTTTTACTTACATTATAAAGAGGAAATATTTGATTGTTTATTTGAATTGCCTAAGCTTTACGGGGCCTACCACTCTCCCCACGCTGGCCTTGTGCGGGTTAGCAAAAACTACATTTTAAAAAATTGTTTTACATCTGCTGTGTAATGTGCTAAAAACTTATTAATAATTGTCCAGCTAGCTAAAACCATACTCAAGTATAATAATATAAGTAATTATCCCCGGTAACGTGTCGGGATGACAATCTGGTGCGCACTGCGGCGACGCTTAACAGCATTTTCGGAAGGCACTCGCAGACTGCCTTTCAAGGTGCGATAGGGAACGACGACGCAGCATTGGTCAACTGTTCTAACAGATGTCGAAGATGATGTTGACTACATTGAGTGTTTGTTAAATGTGTATTTTATGGTGTAGTTATAAACATTTAGAGTATTAGACAGGTCGTTAAGGTGTCATAAAGTTCTACTAATTATTGTTGTGCATGATGTTCCCTCTGGGTATAATTAACGCTGGCCTCAAACTAACATTTCTTTGCTAGTTCGAGAGTTAATCAGAAGAGAAATTTCCTCTCAAAGTTTTTGATATAATGCTACATTGTTATATTGCGCACCAATGTGCTTCCCTAGTTTGTATTGTCCTGGTTTCTGCTTATACTTTCTGGCACGCGACAATGTCTCGCAGAATACCAAGATGTGTATACTTTCTTTTGCATTTTAATCGACGGTAAAATTTGAAACAATTTCTTTTTAACGAAAAATCGGTAAAACCTCTTTAATTTCCTAATTTGCGGCTTCGGTATTCATGTCACAGATTATCACTTTTGAGTGACTTCGTTTGTCCAAAGTGTTACATGATATTTTTTTATCCCGAAAAATCGGTAACACACCTTCAATTCGCTAATTTGTAGCTCCAACATTCTTATGTATCACTTTTGAGTCACTTCCTTTACCCAAAATCAATTATGACCATGTCAGTCTCATAAGAATCGTGGATATTATTTTTTTATCTATTTACATCAATGCGTATAGAAAATATATTACAAAATAATAGTCCCATAGAGCCTTCAGGTTTTCAAGCGAATCAAACCTATCGCGTGTTATAATGGCCATTTACTGTAATGGACCTTTTGTATATAACATTTACGAGACGCAATAATCTTTATCTACAAGAAAGCATGGACGTTGTATCTGTGCCGCGTGCGAGATTGTATTGAACCTGTATTATCACGTGTAATAGTAGCTGTAGTGTGATTTTCTTATCTATTATAGTAAGTTGCTGAAGTAAATCATGTAGGCATGTAAAATGAAAACGCGATGGTTATTCTGGAATAAGAATCTTGTTCTTTATTTTATTTTATTTATTTTACGTTCTCACCAACTTTCTCATTTTTCTAACATTTTTAATGTTAGTGGGACATATTGTATCATATTTTGGAATTTGTAGAGCAATTCTGTTGTCATTCTTAACTCAACAAAAATCTCGTTCAAGGTGGTACCATTCTCTTACAGGGGATCGACGTAAAGCAACATTGCTGTCGCGTTTGGTTCATTTTCCGGGTGCCCAATACCCCTTTTCTGTTTCCATCCTTTTTCCATCCCACTTTCTTTCCGATTTCACGGGCAACACATCCATAATCCAAGCGTTGTGGATGTCCATGGGCGGTAGTGATCACTCGCCATCAGGTAACCTGTTTGCTCGTTTGACGGTACTATGCGGAAAAAAAATTGCCATGAATTCACTGGCAGAAATTCCTTCACGCAATATATTTTATTTTATTTCTCAGCCTCCGTGGCGCAGTCGGTTAGACGCCGCCTGTGAAACGAGAGGCTGCGGGTTCGATCCCCACACCGAGAGAAATTTTTGAGCAGTCCACAAATACTTCTTCCGGGTCTGGGTGTTTGTGAGACCGAAAAGTCTCTCGTAGTTCTTAATACCCACGACACAAGACTCGATCTTAGTGTGGGGTCAGGACTTTGTATGTGACTGTTGGGTGTTATTATTATTATTATTTTTTCGCTTTTATTCATGCTCAATAATGTTGTCTAAATAAGCACAAACATGAAGCATTAAAATAATTGAGTCACAGATATCGTTAACAACAATAGGATATTAAGACTTTAATGTGTCATTAGCCAAATAGACATCGGAAACTAATAAAAAGAATAGTTTCTTTCTTAGAAGCAACTTGAGGAATAACAATTATTTAGTCCCTTTTACTTCAATGGTTTTATGTGTATCGTCTACACTTAAATTAATGTTCAGAAGCTAATAAATATTAGTATTTATTTACAGCATCTATGTTGCAAATGCTAAATCCGGATCGGAAATGAAAGACAGCGGGTTCGATTCTGGCAACACGACAAACGTTTGTTTGACTTAAAAATATTGAGAATCAAACAATCTAGTAATTTCTGAAAAACATGACATCAAATTTGGTATCTCACTGTGATGACAGGCATACGGATATAAGTGGTGGGTATATTGTGTTTTTGAAACAATGGTAAACAATATTGTTGTATGATTTATGACGTTATACCGGGTATCTCAAGACTGCTACCGAAAACGAAGCCGGGTGGTAGTTTTAGTGGCTACAAACACAATGCAATTAAAAATTTCGCATAGAAACGCGACAATTATTTTTTATGATTTTTTAAATATCGTCATTTTTGGGTGGTAAATCCATAGTTTTTGCTAAAATAATAATTTAAACTCTTTTATACCTTAGAGTATTTATAAATAAAAGGGTATACACTATTATTTTAGGAAAAAAAATATTTACCACCCAAATATGGCCATAGGAAAAAAATAACAAAAAAAAAATGATCGCTTTTGTTTGCAACTTTTTCTGTTGCATTGTGTCTGAAGTCGCTTAGACTACCACCCGGCTTCGTTTTCGGTAGCAGTCTTGATATACCCTGTATATCGAAGTTTATTTTAAATAATTATTCATACTTATTAATGAGCTAACATTATTTTCGGCTATGAGTATAAAGTATATAGTACCGTTAAATATGTCACAAAAAAATATATAGCGACTAGAAAATGGCGTTTGTTTATCGAATTTCTGCAATTGTTCAAATGATTTTTTATGGTTTATTATGTTAGCCAATTATTATATTCCTCTTCAGCCAAGGACATAGTAATTTTTTTTTGAAGGACATTGTAGCCAGGCTACTGGACATATTGAAACTTAACAGCTTATCTCCAGGATGATTAGAGCAGTGGAATGCCAAGCATTGTTTTGTAATACACATTTCATTGTTTTGTTTGGTTTCGCTACTGACCATGTGCGGTCGTATCGCTTACCATAAGCGAATAGAAAGCTTCGTGTCACCATTCATAGCAATAAAAAAATAACTTGATTTCCAACAGTACTTCAGTATGAGTCAAAAGTCTCTGTTTTATTCTGGATCAGCCCATATACGTCGCACTGCAGGCCGCAGGCTTCCTCTACAATCGAAAGTATGATTGAGAGTTGTTGGCCATATATTCCATCACGCTGGCCTAGTGACTGTCTTATTAACAATTCTTATTATTTATGCAAATGATATGTATATGGGGCTTGTGTATGAAGATGTTATTGAGAGGGTCAGGCATACTTTAATTGACCAGGGATACGTAATCATATTTCTGTGTCTCTTTAACCACAAGAAATTCACTGGTGAACACAGGCCTCCCCCATGGATCGCCACATAGACCAGTTGCTTACAGACTTTTTACGACCGTAATTACCTCTCGCCTTTGTATATTTTATTTGGACAAAACTTCCACACTTTCAGATGATGTTGATATCACAATTACTAAAGAGTTGTAAAAATATGGTCAATATGTTTATTTTTCAAAGGATTCTTTTCTTTGCTATTTTCTCGGATACATGGACTGGATCGTGTTCTAAACACCAGAAATTCAACTATAAAAATAATGTATATAGGCTATAAGTTGTTCTTTAAATCGATAATGCTCCACATTACATTAATGTGTTCCTTCAACCGACCTTCATGTCCATCGGTCTTATCAGCGCGAGCGGGACGCCGCTATGTTTTATCGCCCTCTCTTTCTACATCGGCCAATTAAACCCAGCGCGATTCGGACGATTTCGGCGCTTCGTTCACTCACGCTCGACTCAATCGCTCATTCCACGCGCATGGCAACTTTCTTCCGCCGTCAGTGCGCATGCGCGAACAACCACGGCCGGTGACGTGCGATTCTATCCATAACCTATTTAATTTAACCAATAAATCACATAAATAACAAAAAATGGCTACTTTATCGCCCTTAGAAAAAGTCGGATTGACTTTTCTCGCGTTCTTCTTGCTGTATATTGTGAAGTTTATATTCAATGTGGTGTACAGTTTTGTCATCAGTCCGGCGTTGTACCGAGTGGACTTCAGAGAAAAGGGAAAATGGGCGTGTGAGTACTGAGTATTATTTTAATGATATTTAACACTTTCACCAGTGCAGCGTGAGGAAAGGGAAAGTACGGTCAAACATACTTCCTTTATTACGATGTCATTGACTCGGGTCGATGCATATTAATGGCTGACGGAGCCCGTGTTCCATTTTCAAAATTCTGAATTTAAATACGCATTCCTGTTAAGTAAAACTGTCATAGATATGTTATTTTTTATCAGGCAAAGGAATTAAAAATATACTTACCTTTATTTATGTTCCGATATCGATCCCGGTAACTTTACCAGTATTTCGATGTAGTTTACAAAATATACGATCGATATCAAAACAGTCATGATCAATGACTTTGCAAGAAACCTTGCGTATTTATACTAAGTAGTGTTTTTACCTGTTTATTTTAGTACAGTGTTTAACATGTAGATTTATATACACGTGGAGAATTGTTTAATAATCAATATAACCTGATTTCCTTATTTTATATAACAATATAATTTGTTTATTCAGCTTACAAAGTTCACATGTTCTGTATACACATAACTCATATTTTTCTAATTTATACTCAACGAGTACAACTCATAAGACAAAAAACTTAGCTGTGCGAAGAGCGGACTGCTTCCCTAGCGGTCGCAGGTTCAATTCCAGAGTCAATTTACATTTCCAAACTACATATTATGTATAGATCATTAATTCGTACATTCTGTAACTATCAAGAAAAAAAACGGGCACTTGCATTCCTTATTCTTCCTGACAAGTGAGAGTGCATATAAAGCGCATTACATACCAAAGTCGCCGACCTATGATTTTTTTTGTCGGTGGACTAGTTGACGACTCAACTCGGAAAACTTTGCCGCCAATATATCGGCGGGTAACACGTGCAACATGATTTTTTCGTATGTTGCCTTATGTTGCCAGGCCTGCGGCTTTAGGACTGGAGTGAGCCTTATTAGTGCAGTGGCATCTATATAAAGTAATTGACCATTGACAACTTCGATCAAATATACACTAGATACACATTACACAGTTCCCTGTAAAAGTTCTGTTAAAAAGTGGCACCGATGCTTGACATGAAAAAAAGTAAACAAAAAGATCACATATTCCAAATATATTAACACAAATTCCACCTTATTCCTGGATCTTAAAGTAGCTTTTCACATAATATTGTCTAAAGTTCTGCGACGTTTTAGAAGCAACGGTCGGTGCGTGACTGAAGGCAAAAGAGTGCTTAAGCACTATTTTTTGGTGCCATTTTCTAAGCGCTCATGTTGTATCTAGTGTATATTTGATCGAAGATTGACAAGATTATTTCTATGATCTGATGCCATGAAAGTTGCAAGAACGCTAGATGCAGGCCGCTTCCAATAGATCGCTGTGGAAGTCCTTATAAGAGGCCTATGTTCGGTAGCGGACTTCTCGACTTGATTAATATTGGGGATTATGATAATGATAATCGGTATAATTATGCGTATGCTGTATTGCATAAAACAAGATGCTAAGTCTCACACTAGCTGTTCCATAGTTTAATAGTGTAGTGTAGTAAGTTCGTTACTATTGAACTCTTCGATTTTTTAGTGACCATGAAGTATGGCTCCATAAGCCAGTACACGTGGTTCTGTTCTACATAAGTACAAACATATTCATCAACCCCGCACCGAGTCAAATACTTGTGTGATCCACATGTGTTTGTAGGAACTGAGACCGAACATCCTTTACAAATAGTAAGTGATACCCATGACTATTTTGACAAGAACTTCATGTAGGGTCATCGTGTGATGTGGGTCAGACTACCATCACTCTGAGCTTGCTGGAGTCATAAATACAACATTCTTTGAATGATTCCCTAATGTACTAGTCTCGCCCTAAGGGCGCGCCTTTTCATCTATCATATTCAGGCCTTAAATTCAAAAATCTATTCCTTTCGTAATTGGTATCAGCCTATATACGTCCCATTGTATGATACGGGCTTCCTCTAAAATCGAGAGTACGATTGAGAGTGGTTAGACTAGTGGGCTATATGAGTCCACCACGCTGCACTGGCGGCTGGCGGCTGGCTGCGGGTTGGCGGACTTTACAGACCATATTTTTTTTTAAAATCACTATGGTATGCAGGTTACCTCACGATAATTTCTTTAGTCGTTATGGTTCGTGCCTCGTGGTGATTGAATATAATCAATACACACATGACTCTGAAAAGTCAGTTATGTCCTATGATTCGAACCCGCGACTACTGTACTCATATCTATAGCCGCGTCACTCACGTTTTCGTAATTATAAAAGTGAAATGTCTGCGATCCTCCATAATTATTTTATAATTACAGCAGCTATGTTTTACTAAAAAACTTCCAATGTTCGATTAAATATTTGTCTCGATAAAATCTTCCACATAATAACAAGCTTGGGCCAAATATTTGTATAACAAAACAAGAATTTCTTGTTGATCTGCGTGTAATTTTGGCTCAGCTGAGGTCATAATATGGGTATTATTAATAAACGATAAATATAGTTTTAGTCTTTTTGTTGTAATGACATTGATAAAAAGCTGCTGTATTAATATTATGGGTTTATATTATAATCCATATAGTAATTATTTACGTCCCATTGCAAAGGTCACCTTTACAAGAATATGATTGATAAAAGCAAGATAGCCTAGAAGAGCTGTATGACAAACACGTACATGAACATTTTTGAGCCAAAAGGTTCTGGAGGAGCCACTTACAGGCAAGCGAAATGTCGGACGTCCGCCTACAAGGTGGACGGATGACCTGGTCAAGCTTGCAGGAAGTCGCTGGATGCAGGCCGCTTCCAACAGGTCTATGTGGAGATACTTGGGGGAGGCCTATGTTCGGCAGTAGACTTAATGTGGCAAAACGCAGAAAGAAAAAAAATAAGTTTAAACGGTGCTCTATGAAATATACAAACTTGAATTGAAGCTTGGATTAGATCAAGTTGCAAAAATACATGAAACTATAAGAATCCAATAAGTGGCATCTCTGTTATGGCAGAATCACTATGTAGAACATTGTTCTAAGTTGTTAAGCTTTGTTTTTTATCACCAAAAATCAGAACCATAACGACAATGCAAATTAAACACGAAAATTTGAATTTATACTTTATTAATTTAATATTATTCACTAGAGCCGTAGCTAATTATGTAAATTCTTAAAAAAACTGCGAGTTTGTTATTTTTTTAATGTTGCGGTACGTTACCATTTCCTTGTTTTGTTATTAGAGCATGAATTTAAAGATATATTTATATTAATAACCAATTCTATACATAATCATCTTTATCTGTATCAGCCCATATACGTCTCACTCCAGGGCACGGGCCTACTCTACAATCGAGAGTACGATTGAGAGTGGTTAGGCCATATAGTCCACCACGCTGGCCTAGTGCGGGTTGGCGGACTTACATACCATAAATCGCTATGGTACGCAGGTTTCCTCACGATGTTTCCTTCACCGTTTTAATGCGTGGTGATAGACTATCAACACACACATGACTCCGAAAAGTCAGAGGTGTGCCCTGGGATTCGAACACGCGACCACCATAAACATGTTGGCAGTCGCGTCTAGTCCGTTTACCAACAGGCCACCACGCACTTACATAATCATGCTTCGTTTAATTGCTTATAGAACTCATAAATTATAATCATAAGCTCATAATAAGATATAACGTCTATGTAAATGCACCCAATACCCAAGACATATACATATGGTCCCGAACTCACGAAGATCTAAGATCGAGTCTGGTGATGTTATTATCCGAAAGTGCGACAGACTTTTTAGTCTCATAAACACCCAGACACGAAACGAATACCTGTGGGATCACACAAATATTTTTCTCGGTGCGGAGATGGAACCCACTGCCTCTCCTTTCACAGCCGGCGTCTAACCAACTCCGCCACGGAGGAAGACATAAGCCACTGGTTCATCATAGTAAGCGATCATATACTTTCAACACCCAAAGCATACACAGAATATTACTGTTGGTAGGTCTCTCATAAGTGTGAGGCCGCAATGTCCATTTCTCCCGCCAAACAGCAGTATAAATGCACAGTTGTGTTTCGGATAGAAGAACATTGTAGCCAGAATAACTACTGGACATATTAAGACTTAAAATCTTATGTCTCAGGATGACGAACGCAGTGGAATGCTATCTGTCTGTATCAGCCCATCAGCCCATATACGTCCCACTGCAGGGCACGGGCCTCCACTACAATTGACAATACGATTGAGAGTGGTTAGGCCATATAGTCACCACGCTGACCTAGTGGGGGTTGGCGGACTTACATACCATAGATATATAGAGATTTATAATTCAAGTTATTGTTTGGTTTTGCAAATATTTATAGAGGTCGTATCGCTTACCATCAGACGAACGGTATGCTCCTCTCGCCATTCAGTGCCATAAAAAAGAAACTTGGCGAAGATGGAAACTGTATTATTACGCAAAGACCGTTTTACTCTCTGAACCAGATTAGCTGCTAATAAAAAACAGCATCATATTTAACACCTGCTAAAATTATCGCATCCTTGTGAAGTTTGTTCTCAAATACGTAGTGATAATTGTTTTAGTCTATATGAACATAACACTACGATGTATAGAAAAAATATTGTGCGAATTAATAGTTTATCTATTTTGATTAATACTTGCTGGCTGGTAAACGGACTAGACGTGGCTGCTAACATGTTTACGGTGGTCGCGAGTTAGAAAACCAGCGCATACCTTTGACTTTTCGGAAGTCATGTGTCACGCACTTTAACTTTGGATCCCGATCCCGAGGAAACCTGCATACCATACCGATTTGTAAGAATTTCTATGGTATGTAATGCCGCCAACCCGCATTAGGCTACCATAGTGGACTATATGGCCAACCAGTCTCAATCGTTCTCTAGATTATAGAGGATTGCTATTAAATGTTTCAAGTAATACAGTAATAATTAAAGAATAATAAATTATTTTTATCAGGTTAAATGGGAAACACATATTTTGTTAGAATAATCTGGCGATTATAAAAGGCATGTCTTTAATTAAGACTGTGTGACAGCTCCGACAGAATTCCGAAAACGATTGCCTCAAGTCAGGATTGCCACTTTTTCAAGCACTGATTGGAAAGTGAGCTATAAAAATATATAAAATTCCTCATTTACTAAAATAGCCCTTAAGTCACTCTTTATTACTAACACACAAAACAATTTTTTTTGAAAATATGAATCATTATCAATCAGTTAATTACATTGATTATTTTTCCGACCCAAATATCGACCAATAGAATTGCACCATTCGACGTCACGTGGTACAACCTACATGGTATTATACTGATAATTTTTTGAAAATTTTCTCTGGTAGTTGCAAATTAACCACACGTCAAACTGACAGGTTGAATTCAATTGTGAAAATTGGAGATTTTGCATGAAAATGAGTTTGAAATTAAAATTTGGGACGGAAAAAGAATCCCCCGAATACCACACGAGCTTCAAAATTATCTGGCATTTCCCTCAAGGTTCCCTGCAAACAAATAAAGTCGTCAAGTTTTGACTCCTTCATTTGTTTGCAACGAACCTATCGGGAAATACCCGATAATTTTGAAGCTCTTGTGGTATTATAAGTGAATATTTTTTTAACTCTTGCGAAGTATTTTTTATGCTCTTGCCATTTGAATTGTTAAGTGTTTTGCTTTTTTTTTAAGATGCATTTTGTATCCGAGTTGGATGACCTCTTTTCATACATACAAAATATTATAGTTTTTTTTTTAATTGAACCCTTATTTTCCACTTCTTGTTGGTGTTTTCGTTTTTTCTTACTTGGGTACATTGCTTTTCATAATATCATCTTTGAATACATTAAACCAACGTTTCCTTTGCCAACCTCGGAGCATCGTTATTAAATCTTCAGTCCACACATTTTATAAGTTATCAGTATTTTCTTTTATAGTTATAATATATCTACACAAGTAATGTATTATTTCCCGTATTTGAACATGTCATTGTACAGTATAATAAGGCATTTCATTAACACAATTATGAGGCCAGTTTCTGTGACATATTGATGTGAAAAGGTCGCGAAATCGAGTTTCCAAGTACAAACTTGGTCATTAAAAATCTTATCGCAGTATTTTACTTAATAATGATAACCTTTTTTCGTAAGGTTCATTGATTTTGTTTATCCTTTGTAAGTCCTTGGAGTTAAAAATTGACAGGTAACTTTTAACGATATCGTTTTTTAAGGAAACGTTGTAGGTAGTTAATTAATTCGGAAATCCAGTGTTGGATTGGCAAAACCGAGGTCAAATTAAATTCGAGGTTGGCGAATAAATATTGATTGTAAAAACACGATTAAAATGACACTTTAGAACTAAATATCACATAGGATTATAACAAGCAGAAATGAAGAATGCAGAAATAAAAAAAACTTGAGAGGTGTCAGCGGACACCCGGATGGAATGAAGTTCCTTTCGATTAATTAGTGAAGGAATTGTAATAAAATTTTATTTCTTAAGTTATAAAAATAATATATTTTTGTTATTATTAACATTTATAATGTAATATAAACTAAATCAGTAAGCTAAATTTTAGTAATAATTGGCAAAGATACATAGTCAAATGAAGGGTTGATGATTGACGGCGGGATAACAAACTAAAATTGTAAATAATAATAAATTTATTAAGGAGGATCGAAAATCAATGTATTACGGTTTTATTATGTAATTTTAATTAAATGTCACCATCAAAAGAATCATTTGGGTATCACCATCATTATGTTTTTTTTCACATATTTATGCAATTTATGTTTCTTTTGTACCAATTTTATTTATGACATTTGCTGAAAATTAGAAATTGTCGCAACGTTCCCCACTTAATTTTGGGCTTCAGCGTATTCTTAGTTTTTACTATAACCTTTAACATATTAATATGTATTTGGATATTTTATTGCCTCTATTAGAGTTACATAAAATGTATGACATCATTTTCAAATAAAGAAATAAAAAACGATTGTCAAATGTTTTCCGTGCCAACTTTTCGTGAGAATTTTTTCCGTCTAGCCCCCTTTCACACCGCGCGATAAGGAACTTCGTTCCAATTACAGAAATATATTGATCTAGATATTTCCTTTGCCCTTTAAACGAGAGTTTGACTACGATGAGCTTCTTTTACTGTGAAAAAATTGACTTAGAAGTGAAAACAGAAAATAAGATAGACGCAGTTAACCCACTGAGGATAGAATTTTTCCAACAGTTGGCTTGATTGCAATTTATTAACGATAGTAAGCCACAAAAATATAATGTTTTTATGTTTTAACAAATATGAATTTTATATCAACTTGACATTCAACTTCACCTTACTTAATGTCCAAAATAATATAATTTCTCTTTTTGCTATCAAAGTTAATTTTAAAAGTGTATGCGGTCATTGTATTTTGCAAATGCGTCCGAATCTGCAGGTTTGTCCCATGAAGTAGACATTAATTACATGTTCAAAATGAGGAGGCATAAGCCCATTGATAAAATCTTATTTAAAAAAAATATCAGCGGTTAGCTTGAAAACAAAGGAAAGTGCAAAAAAAATATTTAGGTTGCATGAGGGAACGAAAGTTGCTTTAGCTCATTTTATTGTGTCGATAAAAGTGCGCTAAAAGATAAAAATTATAAAAATCCGCGCTGATGTAATATTATGTCTTTTTATTGCATATGGCCAGTAAAGGAGTAAACAGGTCACCTGATGGTATGCGCTTACTGCCGCTCATGAACATTCACAACACTTCGATCATAGATGTGTTGCCGGCCCATCTAATTGGGAGGAGAGCGGGAAGGAAAAAGCATGAGAAGAAGAAAGGGGTATTGGGCATCCGACAATCTCACTCACCGACCGAAAGGCGATACCAAACCTGTCCCTTCGCATCGATTTCGCGTGAGACAGTGGCAACGCCATGGATGAGCCTGCCCATTCATAGCAAGTCATAGTTGACAGCAGTGTGGCTCTACCACGTAGAACTTATATTATGTGACGTAGTCTTCTTATGTGTTGGTAGATTTAATTTTATCTTCAAAATTTCAGTGGAATATTTTAAGTATAGACTTATGATATTTTCAGAAACGTATAAAACGAGCACTTGTTTATCAATACAAACAGATACAACATTGAAAATCGGAGATATCCAAAATGTCGTATGTTGCAATCCCTTCCAATCCTGATCGATATATCATTTCCCTCATTACGATAATAGAATAAAATTCAAATTACACATTAACTTCATCGAAAACCATCTACGTGGCGTTTGCAGAATTGCTTCCTCCATTAGCTCCAAGAAATGTTATGTTGTGACGTAAAGATTACAAAACTGTCGCAGGTTGATTTCTAATTGTACAGGTTCATTATAGCTGCTAATGGTCTTGCTACATTAGAAATTTGCCCTTTTAACCGTAGAACTATCTTGCATTGTCATGAACAGAGTTAAAAAATTGCATCTGTTGAAGTGTTCCTTGGAAGAAACTCTTAATGTCTGTATGAACTGAATTCATTTTCTAGAAACTCATTGCTCTATAGAATAGTTTTTGATTTATCTTTACTTAATGATATTTGACGAAGTTATTTAAAGTTATGAGTATACGTGAGAAAGTACAGCAAACATATTTGAGAATCACAAATTATGAATCATTATTCATCTGCACATCCAGTTCACAAATTATCAATTAGCATCTTGCAAAAATTTGAAACACAAACATTAAATCAACAAAACTTCTCTAGCATGTCCCCGGCTATGAATAACTAAACATCATTGCAATGAAAACACCTTTGCTAAGAAATAAAACACTCCCGATGTAGTTTCGAGAAACTTCGCCCAGTGTAAATAAACTAAAAGTTTAAGGAACGCACGAGGTGAAGTTTTGCTAGGAAAACGCTACATTTCTTAGTTCCAACTATGCACGAAGTGTTGGAAACGCTCACAATGGAACATTCGAGAAGAAGTTACTGTTCCTACTTGTCGCCGTTTGTTCAAATTTTTAGCACAATTGCCACTTCATTTGCAAAGGGCGCAACTTAGGTGTTGTAAGTGAATTTGGGATTCTGGCACGTTCTTCTAAAGATACTTAACTAGTTCTACCTTATCTTCTTTCTTATGCACTTGCACAAGTGGAAAGATATATTCTACCAGTGCAATTTATATGCAGAGTATTTCTTGATAGGAATTAAGCCCATGGACAGTCATCCGATTGTAATTACATTAGAATTAGACCAACAATCATCAAAAATATGGTAACTACCTGACAAATTTACCATAAAATCTCCTATAATTATAACAATACAAATTATTGTCATTCCTCGTACAATACTCGTTCCTCACAAATTGCTTAGTACTCATGAAATAAAAGCTGTAATAATTCCAACGTCGAACAATAACTCAAGACCCCTTGTCCACTTTAACGATTATAATAAGGTGTGAAAACTCAAAAAGAATTTCATTACAGACTTAACGGGGCCCTTAATTTTTACTTCTTTACTGCCAGTTTAAATTATGGTCTGTAATTTGGTCGAAATAAATTATATGAATTTCTTTAATAGCTTTCATTGGGCAAATGACTTGGTATGAGTAATATGACTAACAAATCAGCAGATAGAAAATAACCAGAAATGATCCTAACTAACTACAACAACTAAGCAATCATAAGTGCGTTGAATCTGTCTCATAGGGTTAAGAAAGACAAAGAATATATTAGAAAGTTCAGAAAAATGAACGTCGAAGTATGAGATATACTTACACCCAGGAGCTGGGCCATGATGGTTGTGGATAATAATGATGATTTAAATATTAATATAGACCAATGATTTAACGTTCAATCAAAGACTTCTGCTTCTGCTATAGATCGATAAAAGGTTAAAAATATTCGTCTTATCAATTATATACATAAATAATAGATAAAGATTTATTTACTTTGTATAAAATCCTGTTCGGATTGTAATCTACTCGTAACTCGTAAATATAGTGTTTGCATGGAGGTGAACAAGTTACAAGGTTTGCAGTTAAATTGAAGCCATGGCCTCAGGCATTTATAATATTGATTTTCCTTTTTTCAGATAAGATATAAAATATAAGTTTGGAAGTAATTCTCGAAAACCAACCTCATAAATGTCAAGTTCAATTAATTGAACAAGATATCCTAATGTTGTTATTAGGACACCCAATAATGGATTAAAATTAATAGCCGTCTGGAAAAGGAAATTCTCAATGTGATGTGAAGGTTCTAAGATCTAGCTATGCTACACAGCCTAAATATAGTTGGAATACACCTTGCCATTCCTTTTATATCCAAATTCTATAACAGTCACAATGGCGCTTCAAACGACCGTGACTGATTGATTTGGAATTATTATTGTTGGTGTAAAATTTTGTGTTATTTGATCTTCTCTTTAGTGTGTTACATTGACCTGGTGGATTTTGAGCATTACAATATAAGACGCGATAATACTTTATATAGATTTTAGATATTACTACATTTCTCAAAGCAGGAGTATTTGGTTCTTAGATACTATCTTTACTTTTGTTTTACTTATGATTGGTGGTAAAAATAAGACCTTAATTATTGTAATTATATTTGTTTATAAGTTTCATTATCGACTTTACCATTTTATGGGTATCTTGCGGGAACTATTTAACGCGCTTGAAATTAAACATAACAAAATGAAGTTTTGGTAGTTCCTCAATGTTTTATAGTATGTAGAGGCCGTTGTTTCTTTTTCAAGCCTGTTCGTTTTTCAAGTCTGACATCCACTGGTTTGAGCCATAATCACATTTTGAAATAGAAATAAGCTTCGGATTTTATGCGGTATTGCGGCCTACGCCTACCATTTCGGGAAAATAGAATATTTAGGAAGGCCTTAAATTGAGTGGTTTAACCAATTAATTCCAATTTAATTAGTAAAATACAAGCAAATAAATAAATAGATGTAAAGAAGATTCCGTGGAAGTTTTTACGCAGATATTATCGTAACACAAGGTTCGCAACATACGCGACGGCTTTCACCTCGCCTGGACAAGTTCAAGGAATTATCGCGGTTATTGTCAAGGATGTTAGGCGGTTTTTACCTTCACGCTTGCCGCATACAGGTTTTTGCCGAGAAAGTGTTGAGAACTTGTAAAAATATCACTCATAAGAACTTGTTGACTTTAGTTTTAAATGTGGTAATATTTATATTTTTGCTTTTAGTTGTGTTAGGATATTGTTTGTTTTATTTTTCCTTCGTATATTTGTTACAATATTTACTTGTGTTATTTAATATTTGTAATAATATTCATCTCTGTATCAGCCCATATACGTCCCACTGCAGGGCACGGGCCTACTCTACAATCGAGAGTACGATTGAGAGTGGTTAGGCCATATAGTCGACCACGCTGGCCTAGTGCGGGTTGGCGGACTTACATACCATAAATCGCTATGGTACGCAGGTTTCCTCACGATGTTTCCTTCACCGTTTTAATGCGTGGTGATAGACTATCAACACACACATGACTCCGAAAAGTCAGAGGTGTGCCCTGGGATTCGAACACGCGACCACCGTGAACATGTTGGCAGCCGCGTTTAGTCCGTTTACCAACAGGCCACCACGCACTTACATAATCATGCTTCGTTTAATTGCTTATAGAACTCATAAATTATAATCATAAGCTCATAATAAGATATGACGACCATGTAAATGCACCCAACACCTAAGACATATACATATGGTCCCGACCTCACTAAGATGTAAGATTGAGTCTGGTGATGTTATTATCAAAAACTGCGACAGACTTTTTAGTCTCATGGGTGTTTATGACACTCTATATAGACACTAATAATATTCATATTTATTCCAAACATAAATGTTCTTAAATATATGCATAACAGAGCTTGTACGTCAAATAATAAAAATCCATGTTTTCGGCAAAAGTACAATTTCCAATGCGGCCTACATTTCCGCCGGTACGAAATGAGACGTGGAGGAATTTGAAATTTCGAAAACTTTTCGGATGTTTTGTTTGTGTCGCTGTAGAGTGCATAAAAGAATTAAATAAATAATAAATAAATATCTTCTGCTATTGTAAATAAAATATATATTATTATACCCATCACTTATTATTATTATTACTCAATTAATGAACTCTTCTCTTCTAGGAGTATCAAAAACGACGAGAGACCTTTCAGTATCACAAATAATTGCTCCGGATTTTAGTACTTCTCAAATACCTTACCAGACACATTCTACGTTCCTTCCAGTCAGGTGCCGAAGTCTAATGGTATCAATTGCAAATTATGCAGATTACACCCCATTCCACATAAATTGTTGACTCTACGAATTTACTATCTTGGTGCAGCTTGGCTAAATGCAAAATATCTGCCACCGCTGCAACAATAGATATTAATGGTATACGGCTGTAGGAGATATCTTGGGATTATTGTTAGATTCAGGCTTATTCTGAACAATTTCTCGGTAGGGTTGATTGCTAAAAAGTGGCAAAGACTAGGTTGTCTGATAATACAGAAAGTATTAATGTATAACCGAAAAGTTAGTTTTCTATCCCTTGATGAGGTGGTCCTTTTCTTGATGTATGGTGTGTTTCCTTTTCTATACCTTTGAAAATTTCATGACAATTGACTGAGTAGTCATAAAGCGTAACAAACAAACTCATATTCGTATTAATGTTAGTAATTTTTTTGTGGCTTGGTTGGTTTACTATTTTCATGACCTAAATAACTTGATATTTGTCTGGTAGTTGTACCATAGCTGACCATGAACGGAATAAATGCAAATCGAGATATTACTATCAAAAACTGTATGACATTCCTCACTCAGCGTTTTTTGAGGTGTATGGAAAGTTTTATGTCCGTTGCCCGTTAAAATGCAAGTCATTAATGAGCGGAATGTAAAGTCACGATTGTTCAAGGAACTTAATATTATATTGATACATATAGCATGCCAACCCGCACTAGACCGGCGTAGTGGACTATACTGCCTAATTACTCTCAATCATACTCTCGATTGTAGAGGAGGCTTGTGCCCTGCAGTGGGATGTAGATGGGCTGATACAGATACAGGGAGTTACATAATAATAAATTATAGCATAACAAAAATATTTCTTTAAAAACATGAGTGTAACACGCTCCCGACCAATTCGAGGATTGGAAAATTAGTAGTAAATTTTAGGCGATTTTCAGCAAACTACTACATTTGTAATAGACTTTTGAGACAAATATGTGATGTTGATATTGAGTATGATGACAATAATTATTAAGACAATACTGTTTATTTGTTGCAGTGATCACCGGCAGCACAGATGGAATTGGCAAGCAGTACGCAAGAGAGGTAATTTAAATAATGACTATTTATCTTTATGCTTTTCCAATTCATAGATTTTGGCAATGTGATAAGCTTAAGCACAGAGAAGCCATTGCAGTCATAAACTTTGTTCACAAAAGGATATCTGATTGCGCTTCGCAACAAAATTTTCACACTGAATCCTCACAAATTATTATTGGATATGACGTATGCGGCGCAAACGTGAATATTTTCCCCTATTTCTCGTAGTTTAAAATTTATCCATCTAAGCCCATATAATTTTTATTTTTATATAATTTTTAGCACCTTAATAAGTGTAAAAATGAATATTGTCTTTCTCCTTACCCAAAAAAAAACTCCTGGAATTGAAGACTTCATTAATTTATTTTTTTCATTTATTCAAAAATAGTTAATCCATATTCTAAAAAGCAGAGATTTTTTATTTCTACTCTAACGCCCAGTATTAAACGGCGTAAACTGAAATAATACGAGTATTAAAAAATTGTGTATTGCCATCGGTCGTCTATAAATCTACAAAGTATGAATGAAATTTGACTATTTAAATCTTCGATCAAATATTTAAAGTGAGTCAAAATCACACACAACGGAATCGATTACAAACAAACATACAGGTGAAGATAATAAAAATTGTGTAAAAACCACTATCTCAGCTAAGAGCCTTATTAAAATATCCAATAAAATAAACAGCTTTATTCATTTCGTAGTAATGAAATTTATGACCTACCTAATTGGATAGCAATGAAATGAGATAATTGGTAGAATCTCTTATGAGAGTAATGAATGTATATTAGAAAATTGAATCAAGTGCCCTTCGTGCTTTCGACTTTTATTGCCAGTTTGGATAAATATTTGGATATTAGATAAATTATTTATTTATATTTGCAAGGTTAATGTTATTAGTCATTCTAGGGATTTGGATATCGGATTATTTTGATATGATTGAATTTGATAATAAGTACGGCCAATATTTTAATATGTTTAAATTAGAATTGTTGTTTTTATCTATAGTCTACAGCTAATAAATAAAAATACACTCCACATTCACATACATATGCTAAGGAAACACAGGAAGAAATAAAAACGCAGGAATGCGCGATGCCATGGCCGGATCTACCTTTTTGGACTGCAGCCCAGGACCCCGTGGAAGCAAAAGACCCCAAGGCTAACTTTTTTGATATATTCATTTTACGACATTACAAAACAGCGCTAAATCATTAGGAAAATGTATAAAATTTATTAAAATAAATAACACGTTTTATTGTCCTATTTTTTCCTTAACACCAAACCTAGATCACTTTGAAAAACTGTTTCGGGATGCAATAACAATTATTTGAATATTATATGGGCTTGAGACATATTAGCCCAGGGCTACACAATTTCACAGTCTGCCTCTGCGCGATGCGAATCAATTCGCAAGTTCTTGCGATGCGTCGCACTCGTAGATTTTTACTATGTGAAATCGCATCGCAGTTTTGTGAACGAGCCCTTAGTCTGTGTGTATTCAGATCTGTATCAGCCCATATACGTCCCACTGCAGGGCACGGGCCTTCTCTACAATCGACAGTACGATTGAGACGTACTGTGTAGTCTATATAGTCCACCACGCTGGCCTAGTGCGGGTTGGCGGACCTACATACCATAGAAATTTTTATAAATCGCTATGGTATGCAGGTTTCCTCACGATACTTTCCTTCACCGTTTTAGTGCGTGGTGATTGACTATCAATACACACATGACTCCGAAAAGTCAGAGGTGTGCCCTGGGATTCGAACCCGCGACCACCGTGAACATGTTGGCAGTCGCGTCTAATCCGTTTACCAACAGGCCACCACGCACTTGTATTCAAATGCCATCTGGAAAATATTAGGCACCTCGCGTTGGTACATACACTGTTTTGACAGCACTGTGTTTAAAATAAAGGCATTGTAGTCACCTGGTCGTATCCGCATAAAGAATAAATTAAAACATATTTATACGAGTACAAATGACTAATATAGCCAATAATTTTGTTATTTGCATGTTAATACGAATGAATCAACTTCCTACTCAAAATGAAGGAAATCAGTTTATTTTACAAAAACCACGTTTATTTAATATTCATATGATAACATTGTCGAGGTCGTCTCTATACGAATTTGTACTGGCGAATTTCAGAGTAATATTATATTGTATTCTGATTTCTGTATCAGCCCATATACATCCCACTGCAGGGCACGGGCCTGCTCTACAATCGAGAGTACGATTGAGAGTGGTTAGGCCATATAGTCCTCCACGCTGGCCTAGTGCGGGTTGGCGGGGACTTACATACCATAGAAATTCTTATAAATCGCTATGGTATGCAGGTTTCCTCACGATGTTTTCCTTCACCGTTTTAGTTCGTGGTGATTGACTATCAATACACACATGACTCCGAAAAGTCAGAGGTGTGCGCTGGGATTCGAACCCGCGACCACTGTGAACATGTAGGCAGCCGCGTCTAGTCCGTTTACCAACAGGCCACCACGCACTTAACAGAGACAGTATTCTGATTTACTTCCTATAAAATAAGATTTTAAGATTAAGATTCGATTTCCCTCTCCAGTTCGAACCCCGGGTCAGGCAAAGTGATACTGGATTTTTCCATTCATTATCAGCTCCAAGTCAGGAATTTATATCCGATATGGCGATAAGTTCGCCCCCAATCACATCGTGGAACGGAATATGCAAGCCAAAACGTGGATGTCCTGATAGCATCGCTGACTACCCCTTGTAAAAGAAAGGCGTAAGTTTATGGATGTATGTAAAACGTACTTTTCAACGTATTGAGAAGACTCATAACTACTGAAATCTCTACAATACCAAATTTCATGTTTTAAGTCCGAGAATAGGCAATGGATTTCCATGGTCTAGAGCTTAGATATAAATCAGTCTTTTAATAAAAAAACTGATATGTGAGCACTTGTATATTATTAATGTATCATTAAATTCCCATAGCTGACTCTTAAGGCCTGTTTGTGCAAGCGTTAATACTCTGTAAGAAAGTTGTTTCAATTCACCAATACTCCGGACGGTATCGAATGTCTTCCAATCTGTCTACGTCACAACGGCCATTGTGCTTTCTTTAGGTGTTTATTTCCACTCAGTTGAGAGTGTCCATTATTGGCTTCATTCTATCGTGATGGTCCGGGATTTGTGCTACATAAGTAATATTGTCGGTTTTCACCGGAATACATCTAAATATAAGTATGTTTCACAGTTGCTGAACGTAGAAGTCTTAAGATTTATGTCATTTAGCTTGCACTTGTAGATTTTAAGCAATAATTTAAAATTATGTGATCTACTAATTGTCTATGCAATTATTTTTACATCCCATTATAATACCATTCTTAAAGTTACGTTAATTATTATAAAACTTTAAGAGGGTTATACATGTTTAAAAAAATAATAATAAAGTATACCTACGATAAGTGCGTGACTGTAAGTGCGTAGTGGCCTGTTGGTAAACGGACTAGACGCGACTGCCAACATGTTCACGGTGGTCGCGGGTTCGAATCCCAGGGCACACCTCTGACTTTTCGGAGTCATGTGTGTATTGATAGTCAATCACCACGCACTAAAACGGTGAAGGAAAACATCGTGAGGAAACCTGCATACCATAGCGATTTATAAAAATTCTATGGTATGTAAGTCCACCAACCCGCACTAGGCCAGCGTGGTGGACTATATGGCCTAACCACTCTCAATTGGTAGTCGATTGTAGAGGAGGCCCGTGCCCTGCAGTGGGACGTATATGGGCTGATACAGAATACAGAATACAGAATACCTACGATATGCAAAGTCCACCAATCCATATTAGATCAGCATGGTGGATTATATGGCCTAACCACTCTCAATCGTATTCACGATTGTAGAGAAGGCCCTTGCTAGGTGACGATGTATATGGGCTGATACGTACCTACAATCAAAACAATTTCGTTTAGAATTTGTAATTTTATAATAGATTCTCAGTCGTGATTTGATTTACATACATTACATACAAATATATTGTAATATTGTGCACTTCCAAAATTGTATACTACACAGGCGATAGTTAAATAAATCCATACGATTTGGAGCAACGCAGTCATGGAATCCATTAGTATATTACGAAACGCTGTGGTGCCTTGATAAAATGAATGCAAACATTGGTTTTAATGTTAAGGTATCATTATTTTTATGCACATTGTTTATTTTATGGCTGAATCATCATTTGAGAATGTTTTTGATGTGCAAGCTCTGGCGAAATTGTATCGTATTATTGTTATGTTAAGAATAAGGACGTATTTGCTGATGTGTGTGACGAATGTTGTATGGTAGTAAATTAAATTATCACTTTTTGTATAGTGTCATAATGATGACAATATACTTATGTTCTTTGTTCATAGCAATAAATGACAAGACAATCATGCCGTTCACCTGATGGTTAGAGATATGAAAGCTCATGGACAGTAGCAAATGCAAACAACACCTTGAATGATAAAGCAATGCTTTGCATTAAACTGCGCTCGCCATCCTGAGACATAAGATGTTAAGTCTCAATATGTCCAGTAGTTACTCTGGCTACAATGTCCTTCAAACCGAAACATATGAGAGACCTACCGGTAAAAATATGAATGTATATCCGTAACTTTCAATAATGCCTGGCTTTGAATTTCTGTTCTCTCTATTACTACAGCAGTATAGTGGTCGCAATCAGATTAGAGACAAATATACATCAACAAGCAATACATATTTATAAGGATCTCGTCTAAGTCCCTAATATCAGCAACTATGATTGTACTAAAATAATGTTTTGTTGCAGTTGGCGGCACGCGGTTGTGATATCGTTCTAGTCAGTAGATCTATGGATAAGTTGAAGGCGACGGCGCAGGAATTAGGTAATGTGATGCGTTTGATTTCTCTTTTATAATACTTTTTACATGTACAATTGTTTACATGTTCTACAAATCTTTGATCATATCCTACGTTGAGGAAATAATCTACCTGTAAAAATTAATTGGCTGCGTCATGTCTGAGATGGAAATTTCATCTTCTATCAATCTCCAGTGCCCATTTTTTATTCAAATTTTTGTGGTAATCCTTACAAAACATAAACTTACAAGGAGTTAAAAAAATTCTGATGAGAAGTATATAAATATTAACTTGAAATTCTATCCCAACAGAAAAGGACTTCAATGTGTCTACGAAGATCATCCAAGCGGACTTCACCGATGATGAGAAGATTTACAACAATATTGCCAAGCAGATCGGTGATTTGGAAATTGGCACGCTTGTAAACAACGTTGGCATGTCGTATGCTTACCCAGAGTACTTCCTGGATATTCCTGATTGGTGAGTTGAATATGAAGACTTTTCCGCCCATACATCTACCACTGCAATTCCTAGCAGCCAGAATCAATAGGACGCAAACAATTGAAACCAAGCTCCGAAGTTCGGCGGATCTCTTGGGGACACTAGTCTGTTTTTAACCAAGTAGTTGAGAATATGTATATTCAGTCTTTTGCCGTCAACCATTGGACGCAGGGCTTTTCAAGTAAACTTTAGCTATCCTGATCTCAAGCACCCGTCATTCGTCTGCAATCCGCTCTTTTAAAATATGCTTAGATAAGAGTATTCTCTAACGTTACTTCTTTTTTTTTAGATAGATATTTAGTCGTAGATTAGTTGTAGAGCAGCGGTACTCAAACTTTTTTTTCACGGGTCACAAACACGTTTTAGATATGGTTCTGCGGACCGACTCAACGCAAGTCATCGCTGTAGGGTTGTCTAGATACCATTTTTTACTCGGCAAGCATAGTTTCTATGATTGGCGCGAAATTTAAAATGGTTTTCAACCACGGATGAGCCAATAATAAAAGTCCCAATGGGTCCTATCGGCCCGCGGGCCGCATGTTGAGTATAGTTGCTTTAGATTGTCTGAAATCTGAGTACATGAATCTATGACTTAGGAAACAATATTTAAAAAAAACGTATTTTTCATAGTAACACAGAAAGAATCTCTGGTAGATCTAGTAAATGCCTGCTTGAACGAAGGCAAAATACTGCGTTTTTTTTTAATATTTGGCTTATTTAACAACCTATTGAATCTTGTCTTGAAAAAAATACTATTTTTATTGATAATCATATCGTATTTATTAAAGCGTAATAACATGGTATGTAAATAATCACAAAACTTACATGAAATAAACTACTCTATACATTACACCCTACTTTGGCTACATGACTTGCAAGTTTTACATAAACGTATTAAATATTTTTCCACTTTCGCTTACGAAACTACGTAATTTGTATACGTAATTTGTAACAGTCTAGCTGAATATTTTAGTGAGCATTAATTGAACTCTGTATGAGTACAGTGTAATCTAATACTTCGTTATTTTCATTAGAGCGAGAATATTCGGTTTGCATACTGATTTTATTTAGTTACTTAAATTACTCTTCGGCAGCAGAATTTATAAAATTACTTGTCTACCACTGCTTGACTAAATTTGCTTTTCAATCTATCTATTCGTTTAGCATAATATTTAATATTTCAGTCTAAAGCACACTAATTAGAATGTCCTCGTTAATGAATTCAAAGTTGTATTTTAATGTATCGACAATATTTTTATTGTTTTTTTGGTGGTTATAGAATAAGTAGGTATTAGAATAAGCACTCACTTCCAGGAACTAACTATTGTATATTTTGTAAATTAACACTTAATACATTCACAGACAGAGTAAAATTATAATTATGCGACTCGGAGCGAGATGTGCTCGTGACGAGAGATGGCAGACTGTCTTCTCATCCAAATAAACCGACCCTTTTATAGGACTACCCGAATGAGGATCGGTGGGGATAAATCTTACAGAAAATATATTTATGCCATAAAATAGGGCATAAATTATCTTCCTTTCAACTAAAAATTAAGGTCTGCCCAAACATCTGGGCTATTGTCCAAACCGAAAGGTTTACCCAAACATGTGTACTATTGTCTAAAAAACATAAATTTGTTGCTAAAGATTTCCGCCACTAAAGTACTTAACTATAATAATACAGTTTTATTGCCCCGGCATGAACGGGCCATTACAATTAGGAAACAATAATTTAGAACAGCATCTTTTTAACTAATATTATACAATAGGGTACACAAAAATTCTGCAGTCATATTTTAAAAAGAAATGCGTGTTTAAATAATGTTCAAATTACAACTAATAAGCGTGTTATTTTAAAAGCTAAATATAAGTTGGCGTATTGCAACCGCTTTAAAAGCTATATCTAAGTTGGCGTATTGCAACCGCCACATTTTAATAAAATGCATTTCGCGATTAATTATTATTTTTGTAATTTGAATGAATGGCAAGACGATCATAACATTCAACAGATGGTAAGATACGACTGCTCATAGACAGTAGTAAAATAAACAACACCAGGAACCACAAAGCAATATTTGGAATTCCATTGCGCTCGCTATCCTGAGAAATAAGATGTTAAGCCTCAATATGTCCATTAGCTCTTCTGGTTACAATGTCCTTCACCGGGACATGATAATGCATTTACACTGCTCCTTAGCGGGAGGAATAGACTTTGCGGAGATACCTACCCAGTCAGCCCCTTACATATGAGAGACCTAACACCAGTGAAAATGGATTAATATAATTACCGCTTCAAGACATGTTTTGGATGTAAATTAAGAATGAGTCTTGAAACATAGTTCCAAAACGAACTGGCTTTCAAGATAATTGACAAATTCTTCGTTTTATGATAAGAAACAACAGACTAGGCAATGTATCACTTGAGTATCAAAGACCAGTTCAAAACAATATACTATATCACAATAGTATAAATTCAATTCACACTAAAATCACTCCAACAAAAATTCAAGCATCGCACAACAAATCGCGATTCGGCATGAAATTTTCAAAATTGTCCGCGTCAAACGAAAAGCAATCGGTTGAATGGGCGCCCTGCCGTCTGGGCCAATATCCAAGTCTGGTGGCAAACGTATTGAATACGACAACCGCGACCCGTGGAGTTTTCCAATGGGTGCCAGGTGTCCCACTGTCGCGTTCAAGCGAAATAAGTGCCGGTGAATTGAAATATTATACGAACCATCGACGGTCTATCGTGCTCGGATTATTTGCGATCCACCGTCTATTTATTGGTTGTGCCAACTGTATATCATTTCTGCTCAGGATTAAAATTGCTTGATGCATCGTGTTCTGGTTTTATTTATACAGTACGAGTTCTATAAAAACGGTGACTGAAGGCTTTCAACGTATTTTTCAACACTAGGAAAGTTATTGAGGTAACTGCATTAGGCCAACACGTGTGAACAAAGGCTCTCTCGCATGAATAAGTGAATAAAATAAGTGAAGAAAAGTAAAATTTATGGAGCTGGTTGTACAATTTAAAGTAAAAAAAGTTGAGTGGTGTCAAGGGACACCCGGATGGAACGAAGTTCCTTTCGATTAATTAGTGAAGGAATTGTAACAAAATTTTATTTTTTTAAGTTATAATAAAATTGACGGCTTGCGTCACGTGTGATTGGCGGTGCGCCGGCGCTGCGCGGCTATTCATCCAATTACGTGAGCGCTGCGTCACGTTATCGCACGTCTGACTAATAGGGGCGCGTGGCCTGCAACTTCCGCGAATCCTGTGCCTTCGCGGTGCGCTAGGACTTCACGCAGGACAACCATCTTCAAAATTAATTACGACACATTGTGGTTAACGGCAATTTTTTGTAAAATAACAAATATAATGTAATATAAACTTAATCATTAGGCTCAATTTTAGTAATAATTGGCAAATATACAAGGTCAAATCTAGAGTTGATGATTGACAGCAGGGTAACAAACTAAAATTGTAAATAATTATAAATTAATTAAGGAGGATCAAAAATCAATGTATTACGGTTTTATTATGTAATTTTAATTATATGTCACCATCAAAAGAATAATTTGGGTATCACCATCATTATGTTTTTTTTTTCACATATTTATGCAATTTTTGTTTCTTTTGTACCAATTTGATTTATAACATTTGATGAAAATTAGAAATTGTCGCAACGTTTCCCACTTAATTTTGGGCTTCAGCGTATTCTTAGTTTTTACTATAGCCTTTAACATATTAATATCTATTTGGATATTTTATTGCCTCTATTAGAGTTAAATAAAATGTATGACATCATTTTCAAATAAAGAAATAAAAAACGATTGTCAAATGTTTTTCGTGCCTACTTTTCGTGAGAATTTTTTCCGTCTAGCCCCCTTTCACAACGCGCGATAAGGAACTTCGTTCCAACAAATCTGTAATTTAAATGAGCCGGCATTATATTTCTAAGGGCCAATAACACAAACTAACTTTACCCATAAATTTGACTTAAAAAAATGTCAATCCCATACATTAGCAATGTCAAATATATCGTATATCGCATATATCGCAAATGTATGGCAACGATATTTTCAAAATCAAAGTTATGGACAAAGTTAATTTGTGCAACTGAGATTAAATGCGCAATAAAGCTTGATTCAGGACAAAAATATACGGAAGCAGATATAGATAAAGTTGTTTAAGCCAGCTAAAAAAATCACGCTGCATCGTCCACTGCATTAGAATTTCACATCCTGCTGCATATAGATTGTTGACTTTATTTTCATAATATGATGTCTGGGTCACCACATAGAAAGTAAGGTTTCTCCATTTGGAGACAGATAAATGTTACAAGATTTGCATGTTAATTTGATCTGTCCTACTAAATCAACATTTTAAAAATGCATTGATTAGATTGCATTTTTTGAACATTTAATTTACATAATTTCATAACTTGATTGGGTTATGATTGCTTCGAGATTGTAACTGGATGTTGCCATTAAACCTGCCGATAGCAATTAATAGAGCAGATTCTAACTTATCAACGCTGTATTTTTTTCTTCCTTCTAAACGCACTGCTTTTATAAATTACTCTAAAACATTTACGAGAAATTGGTACAATTGAAATTAACAAACAATCACACCTTTTTCGATTTTTGTTATCATGCATCAATTAAGAATTTAAAAGACCACAAGCAAATCTGTTACGTCTCAAACTCCTTCAATTGGCTTCATTATTCACACAATGTAAAACTTTTAGACAAAATCAACAGTCGATTAAGTATACGAACTAAAATCCTGCTTTTACGCTGTTCAATACATTTTAGCAAGCATTTGTTCCAAGTTTAAGTCAAAGGACTGACGGTGCCAGGTTAATTCGAAGCTTGACGGTAAATCCGCGCTGCTTTGCTCAAAGGGTAGTGTAGTTCAATTGGTTTGGCGACTGATGTTGTGTGTCCGTGGGTATCAGGTTTACCTGACGAGGTCATGTGTGTTTTTTATCTAATACCCGTTTAAACAGTAGGTGCTGTATATTGTTTTTTTATTTTTGTTTTCCTGTTTCCTATCGTTGATTTGATTTGATTGTTTCTGGAATTGATTTGGTGCAGTATCAATAAAATAAAATATATATATATAATCAATCCCCTAATTTATCAAGAAACTAACGGCCTTACAAATAAAAGTTACATTTTATTTTCTGTTTTCTGTTTTCTGTATCAGCCCATATACGTCCCACTGCAGGGCACGGGCCTCCTCTACAATCGACTACCGATTGAGAGTGGTTAGACCATATAGTCCGCCACGCTGGCCTAGTGCGGGTTGGTGGACTTACATACCATAGAATTTTTATAAATCGCTATGTTATGCAGGTTTCCTCACGATGTTTTCCTTCACCGTTTTAGTGCGTGGTGATTGACTATCAATACACACATGACTCCGAAAAGTCAAAGGTGTGCCCTGGGATTCACTTACATTTTATTTTACTTACACAAAATAAGGCTAATAATAGGCTTAAAATTATTGACAAATAATATACGATATGTTTATTGACGCTTACATAGAAAAAGGAAAAAACAATTAAAATGTAAAATATAATGTCAAACTACAAATTAATAAGCGTGATTGACCAACCAAAATCCATTAGATTCAAGTTAAACCAGTCATACGAACACGGAAACATTATGAAATAAATACATATAACAGTTGATTAATTACTGATACTAATAATAAACGTTAAATATTAAAAATATAGCAGAAAATAAAAAGGCTACACAATCCATAATATAATTTTATTACCATAGACTTAATATAGCGATCATTAACCAGAAAAGTGTCGTCCAAATACGCAAAAGTAATTTAACCAAATAACTCCGCTTAATAGCTGGGTCAATTTGCCCAACATATAGTACCGAACGACTGAATAACGTGATTAGACTAGGCCCATTAGTGATAATGTCGGTTTGTGATTGTATTAATTCTGTGGACAGGTCGGTCACGCTCGGACACTCTCGGCAACACTCGGGACCCCTCGACGTTACGATTCCTCTATTACTGCCAATTACGTATTTATGTATTTATTTGAAGAGGCTTTATCCCTTACCCTTCAGTATCTTAATTTGCTGGTACTCAGTGGTATCGTTGATCGTTTAATATTATTACATGGGAATTATTAACATGTGTAAGTGCTGCAGTATAAATGGGAGGTTTTAACATTGTATGGACGATGCCTAGTTTATCGTCCAGTATTACTTTGTTTGCGGTTTACACCTCCTTGGTAAAGTCTTTATTTATGATAATGGCAAGGCAAACTTGTTTTACAATACTTGTACTAGTATAAATGTAAGACTTTAGATTGTTTGTGTTTTCATGTTTGATGCTCATGTCAATACGGTTGCATTTAAACTGAATATTGAATGGTCTCTGTTTTAAATACGTTATATTTTGCTAATTCAGATAATCTAAGGATTGATTCAAATAAGTTTAATGTATTGAAAATGAAAGTATTGTTTGATTTTGGTAGCTTAAATTTTATTCCACTGCAAAGCAAATATCTTCGTTTTTTCATAAGTCTCAGATCTCAGTATATTACTAAGAATAAATATGAGCTCTGAACAATGATTCGACGAACCTGAACCTAAAATTTTGTTACAGGGAGAAGACTGTTCCTAACATGTTGAAAATCAACATTGTCTCTGTAACCAAGATGACTCATCTGATCTTGCCAGGCATGGTGAAGAGAGGCAAAGGAGTCGTGATCAACATTGGATCAGCTTCATCTGCCATACCAAGTCCTATGTTGACTGTCTACGCGGCTTCCAAGGTGAGAGAATCGGAAATCGACAATAGTGTTAGAACGTCTGATGAATAGTAACTTTGGTGCAAAATAAAATCCGGCATTTTAGTACATTGCTGAAGACCAAATATTTTTATTTTATTTATTTAGGATCGCCAACGTAACATACAATTGTGAATAATATAACGAATACAATGTGAATAAGTAAAATTGCTGTTACAATTATAGGCAATCACGACATGACATCAAAGAATAACGAAACATAAAATTTAAAAATGTTAAAAATACTAATATAATAATTCTATACAAAACATAAAATATTGAGACAAGGCGACTTAAAACAATGAGATCACAAATTACAAAAGTTAAAAATAAAATACAGAACAATCAATTAAAAATTTTCTTATCTTATAAACAAACAATTTAAAGTATCTTAAAAACAATCTAGCTATTTCTTATAGGTATAATATTACTTGTAAATCACTTTACTTTACTTGTAATCACACCATTTGTGACAAAATAGATTGATTATTATATATATGATTGACCCAATTTCGTATAAACTCATTGTCTACCTTTGTACTTTTTACACAAAAAAACGCGGGCTCTATAAATATTTGCATGTAAATATTTTATATGGATGAGAATTTTTGTTCACATAAAAATAAAAAGCGAGGCAAATTTTATTCACAATGAACCTGATATATGGATTTCGTTCGAATTCCAAAATCGAAAAAAAATCCTTTAAATGCCATATACCCTAATTTAGTAATGCTTCCAGGCATACGTCGAGAAATTTACCGAAGGAATCGACATGGAGTACTCCAAACAAGGCATCGTTGTCCAATGCGTGCTGCCTGGCTTTGTTTGCTCTAACATGTCTGGTATCCGACGTAGCACCTTATTTGCCCCCACTGCTAAGGATTATGTCAAGTCTGCCATCAACATGGTCGGTAGTACTGCCCACACCACCGGTTACCTACCTCATGCTGCCTTCGTGAACATCCTCAACTTGATTCAAGAGACATCCAGCAGCTTTGGAGTATGGATTGTGACGAGGACAATGGAGAACAACCGCAGGAAAGCCCTGAAAAAGTACAAGAAACAGTAATTTTTGCACACTATTTATAACACTTTATGGGAGCTGCTCATTTAAATTCATATCATGATAGAAAAGAAAAAGGATACTTAACATATTTGAGACGAATTTCAGTGGTTTGGCTGTATTGAAAAACTTTAATGACCAAATGATGATAAAGACAAAACATATGATGATGATAAGAACAATTATAAATGCTTTAAATACTCTACGAAGTGAACAAATAGTTACAAATTCGGCATTGCTAAGAACATTTCGTTTTAAACGATTTGCAAATTAGATTCCTATCTAAAAATTATGAAACTTGTCCCATTATCCTCACCAACCTCGATACAAGACCAACAATGTGTACCTTTAATATGGTGATAAATGAGCGGTTCCCATATTCTTCTACATCTTTTAATTCGCTTTGTACCACCGGACGAATGCATGTCCTATAGCTATCTAACACCAAAGATGTAATTTATATAATAACTCAATAATAATCAAGTTGCCTTTGTGTTTAAGTGTGGTAGAAAATATTTCAAGTAAAATAGCAGTTTTAGAACTTGAATACGTATGATCATTTATACACATATACTGAAATCCCCTGGTAGTGATTCCTCTGCAATCAAATAATCAGTTGCTTAATTCACAATAAATTTTAGATCAGTATATTTAATATAAGGATCTGTGCCTAAATTAGTGAATTGTCAGATCCAACTAACTAAATAAGTAACTCATATCATAGTCTTTCGGTATTTATAGACAGTTTTAAAACCTATATTAGCAATGGAATGTTTTGTTTCGCTCAGTTTTTTAAAATTCGTTTGAAAGGGACAAAAAATTCGATAGTTAAAATAGGGTTTAAAAATGTTTATAAATAAAGCCGTGGCAGTAGATCGGTGTCTTAATCTTAAGGAAGGTTTGTTTCCACACTTTAGGAGAAGGCAACTTTCATTTTAGTGATATGCTGAGTTCCTATTCTGGATTTGGTAAAGTTTACATATTTAGATATATGTAGTGCTTTAATTGAAGTTTTTGAAAATTTCTACAGGTTCTCAGTATATCACTAACACCAAACGTAGTTGCAAATGTACAAAGCTATTACTGTGATTATACGAAGCCAACTAACAAATATCGGACTGTGTACAATTTGCATTTGTTAGCTCAAAGAATGTCACTTTTAGTGATTGGGATTGTATTAGAACTTAAGTTGGTTGAATAAATTTGGTATTCAATATCAAAGAGTTTGATTAACCCCGGTGGAGTGTTGTAAATATGTATTATAATGATACGTCTTAGTCTCAAAATGTCTCAAAATAAAGACTATGATTCTGTTTGTCTCTCCTTCTTGACGTATCTTGAATATTGTTGACTATGCCAATATCTTTCTTATTAGAATAAACTTATGACAAAAATAGGTTTGAAATTACAAGTTACAACATTTTAATTTCATCTTCCGCATAGGTCAATGGTCTTTAAATGCGTTTTTACATAACTATGAATGAATAAGATTAGAATACATCGTTGCACATAATTAACAATTTTGTGTAATCTTTGCATAACATCTGAAAACGAAAGTTAAACAAATTACACTTACTTAATTACTACAAAAAATATTAAACAATCTTAATTAAATGTTTTAAAATGCTAATTGTATAACAAATGGGCAATGGTCACACTGGTGGAGCGCACTTATTCAGGTGTGTTTTGGACTAAAGAAGAAGATTTTAGAATAGCATAGGATGTTCTTAGCGCATGGAATTAAGATGGTCTATCAAAAGTAATAATCCACTCTTTTAGATAAGTATCTCAAGTTGTCTCCAAGGCAAATCAAAGCAGTAAAAAATAGATTATATTTTTATTCAATCGGTAAGTCCCATAAAAAACATTTTAAATATTAAACTTCCGCACTCAAATGTCTTGAGACCCAATAATTTAATATTTCGCGGATTTGCGTCATATTGCCATAATGGCGGCTGCCGTTTCACATATTTGTATGACAGATCAAAATATTTAAAACTTGAATTCAAAACATAATAGGGGCCGTATGTCCAGCTGTGGACGAGATTTGTTCTTACTTATAATAAAATACCTTATTCCATGCCTTATGATAAAACATAATAATCCTTTCTAACTAGTGACAAATACATTTGGATAATCTTTACTTATTATGATATTTTATAAAATCATACGCGGGCAAACCCAACAGCAAATGTAGATTCTCATTATAAAACATCGTATGAGGTTTGCATTGACACAACCTTTTTACCGTAATAAATAATTGCGATGGCATTTTGGGGTAAAGGGGGAATATTTTCTTCAAAATCAATGGGCCGAGAGAAACCCACGTGTGACCCGGAATTGTGGTCTGTGTATATGACCTTTATACGCATGAGTAAGTTTTTAATACTTCAAAATATGTAATATTTAAATTAGTATTGAGATAGACGTCGCATGTTGAAAACAAATGTAAACGCCGATGAGTTTTCGAAACCTTTTGAAGAGGCACCTTAGCAGGCCGGCATAATTGTTTCCATTGGCATGGGACTGCCGTCCGATGCCAATGGATACTCTGCCTGGGCGGCATTGGCACTTTCCATCAGGTGCAATGCCGCCACTATGCCAGGCCAGTATAAAAAAAAACCTACTTGTTATTTTGTTTTTTTTTTTTATTTTGCTATGTATGACAAGTCGAGCATGCCGTTCCCCTGATGGTAAGCGATTTGACCGCTTATGAATAGTAGCAAAACCAAACACCTTCAATTACAAAGCAATGCTTAGCATTCCACTGCGCTCGCCATCCTGAGACATGAGATGTTAAGTCTCAATATGTCCAGTAGTCACTCTCGCCACAATGTGAATGCCGAAACCGAAATGCAACAATTAATTTACACTACTGTATGTCGCGAGAAATTTGTGGTCATATATGTCAAGCGAGAACTTGTAGGATACTATTACATTTTTGGCAAGGATTTGTATAAATTATTTATAATTTTATAAAAAAATGCAAATCAAACTTACAACATGATATGCCAAAACATTTACATTAAAATAACTTTGTGGAATTCCTAATACCTTTGGAATTAAATATAATATATGAATTAATTAGGTATAAACGACTAATTACCATTATCCTTACAGTGATCAAACACATAAATTAAACGAATTTTGAGTTAAAATATTTTTGCCATTAAAATATGGAGTCTTAAAATAGTCTTTGTAACGTCCCGACCTCTACACAGGTTTATCAATGTAATTTCAACGTCATATTTGTTTAATTAAGCTATATTTTATGTGCTGAAGTTCAAGTAAGTTTGAGAGGCTGCCTGGGTGGGTACCACCGCAATGTCTATTTCTCCCGTCAAACAGCAGTTTAAATGCACTGTTGTGTTTCGTATTGAAGGACATTTTAGCCAGAGTAACTACTGGACATATTGAGACTTAACATCTTATGTCTCAGGATGGCGAGCGCAGTGGAATGCCAAGCATTGCTTTGTAATTCAAGTGTTGTTTGGTTTTGCTACTAATCATGAGCGGTCGCATCGCTTACCAGCAGGCGAACGGCACGCTCGTCAGGCCATTCACTGCAATAAAAAAAAAAACTGAACACAATTAATAAATTAATAAATGCTGTGTATAAAAGTTTACACTGTGAAATTCAAACTCATGTCTATTTGTACATGAAATAAAATCTGGTAAACAAATACTAACAAAGTTTTAACATACTATAGTACATAAAATGTACATATTTACATTGGTGAAGGTAAATACGACCAGTTGAATAATTTCTATCGTAGTGCTATACTTTTTTCAGATTTGGGAAGCTGGAGGCTTAGTGGTTACACGAAGAAATAGTACAAAATTGCATTTTTATTAACATTATTTTAATTTAAAATTATTTAATAGCTTTCTTATGATATTTAAAGTTCTTCGAATGTAAAATTACACGAATAAATATTTTTATACAATTTTTTATTTGTATGTTTATTTGGACGATAAGGTAACTAAATTGTAACAGATGAAAAATGCCATGCTGTCTAAAAATAAGCTTATTTTTTTTTCCATTTAATGCAGTTACTCGCCTCTAAATTATGTTAGAATAGGTAAATATTATAATGTAATATTATACAAGACTAAAACATTGACCGAATTCGTCAACTTCAATTAGTAACTGCAATTATTAAATTATTCGATTATAATTAAGTAAGTAATTTTCTTAATGAGTCCTATTATATATTTTAAATCCTACGAGATTACGTATTAAATAAAGATAAAACTATCTATACATGATTGTTAAATATTTTAAGTATAAATCAGCGTTTCTTTTGTGATAAGTTTTTAATTTTAGTGTGATTTTAAAAACATAAAATACAATTTAAAACATAATTCAAATTAAAATGTATTATTCTCTATCATTAACGATTTTGTTGCAAGAAGTTTTACACAATTTACAAATGACAACAATTTGCCTAAACATCAAAATGACAAAATCAAAAGTGTCCAACACAGCTGCAAAAATCACAAAAACAAACTGAAAATTAAAAGTATTTACAATGAAATATCTTGAAATATAGGTGAAGAAGGACTAGGACACAATGCTTCAGTCGAGTTATTGAAATGGGTAAGAAAGGGGCCGATACCTCTTGCGGGCTGTCCTTCAACTTAAACCAGCTGTTGATGGTCGTAGGATCTGTGGTGATCCTAGTGATTCTATTCCTAGTAGTCTGCCACATAACCAGTGGTCGGTAGGAGATGGGGAAGCGTGAAGTATGCTACAACATCGACTTGCTCGAAGTTATCCTGATCGCTTTTGCTTTCGTCACCCTCCTAATTGTCATGAGTTGGATGTGCAAGTACTTCCAGTCGACTGTTTAGACGCTAGGCAGAATTTGATTGCCTTTGATTCCCATCTCGACAATGCCGAGATGTCCAAGCCTAGAGAAGGAGATGTACAAGAAGTCATCATAATTGGCTTTTCTTTTCTGTTATGGCTGTTAGCAATGAGGGCTATGTGCAAATATCTCCAGAGTTTACCGCCGTGAAATGAAAATATGTCACAAATTTCAAGATTGGAAACAAAATAGCTGTTTGGTTAAATAGTGATAACTGAATGTATTTTATTTGAATAAATCATATACCTAGTTATGCTGCCTCGTTTATGATTTACACCCTGGTAGCCATATCATTCAAGTTTAGATTTAAGATAGATTGGATTCAGTAGCAGCATAAAAGGATAGTCAAGGTCTTGTTAAAGGTTTCTAGCATGTCGCTGTGAAGCTGTGAAATGCCTTGGAGCCCTACGTTCAGCAGTGAACTTCCTGTGCCTAAAATCAAAGAGACTGAAACAATTAACTCTACTGACTACCAAAATCTCAACTGTATTGTTTTACACGGTAAATTGTATTGTTTAGGATCACTACGTTTGGAAGGATAGTTTATTTAGAATAGTTACAGCGAATATTAATTTTATTTATTTATTTATATAGGACAGAATACAGTCCAACACAAATACAACATTTATCATAGTAGTAAAAAACTGGATTGAATTCCCAAGCTTATGTCCTAATCTAATAATTATAACTTATGCGTAAACAGTTCAGATGATATTCCTTTAAATAATTTTATACAAAGAAAACTAAGACTACTCACGAAAATACGACAAATAGAAACAGGTATACTCTCATAGGTATTAAAGAACAACCTAGTATATACAAATATACATTTAACAGCCTCTGTGGCGCAGTCGGTTAGACGCCGCGTGAAACGTGAGGCCGCGGGTTCGATCCGCGCACCGAGAGAAATGTTTGTTGGCCCACAAATATTTCTTTCGGGTCTGGGAAGAGTCTGGGTGTTTATTAGACCGGGAAATTTCTCGTTGGTCCTGATACCCACGACACAAGACTCGATCTTAGTGTGGGATCAGGACTATGGATGTAACTGTTAGTTGTTTTAAATTTATTTATTTATATGGGTGATGTTATTGTAACACACATTAAGCAGGAACAAAGTATTATGATTGATATGATATGATTAAATGAGTCGATAGACCGCTAATAATTAATTTAGCCATCGTTAATTATTTCATGGTAATATAGTAATGGAAATATTCAAAGCCGGTTTTGATATAAATGTTGTCAACAGTCAATAAAAATTATAATTATTTTTGATTCTAATCTTGAGTTTTATTTCCGATAGGCATAATGTGTGACGCATTCCACAAATCCAGATTAGTAGAGTTTTTTTTGATGAGACATGAGATGAAGTATGATAAGGAGAGAATATTTGAGATCTTCTTCTTTTTGTTGATCTCCTTCTACATGGTTTGCCACTTAGCAGTTAGCAAAGGGTATATTACACAATAATTTTATTTATTTTTTTTTTTTATTGCAATGAATGGCGAGTCAAGCATGTCTTTCACCTGATGGTTTCAATTGTAGGTTTTTTTCAATGAGTGGCTAGACGAGCTTGTAGTTCGCGTGATAGTAAGCGATACCACCGTTCAAACAAAAGCATTACAAAGCAATGCTTGGCATTCCACCGCGCTCGCCATCCTGAAACATAAGATGTTAGGTCTCAATATGTCCGGTAGATACTCTGGCTATAATGTCCTTCACACCGAAACACAACAGAGCATTTACACTCCTGTTTGGCAGGAGAAATAGACATTGCAGTGATACCCCTCCAAGCGGCCTCTCAAATATTAGATACCTACCAGTGAGTGTATTTTAAATTAAGAAACACATATCTGACCACTCATAAAAATCCTATAATCAAAAGCCAACCAAAAGAATAATTAACAGTATAAAAGTTCCGTGTAATAAAAGTTAAAAACTAACATCCACGTGAAAATCATAGAGCAAACGGATAACAAACCAGATTAAAGTTTGCGCCGACCCGACGAGGCAGGCCGAATTGGATTTTAATATTAATTAGAAATTGCTCTAACCGCTCGTGATTTTTTACACTCGTTCACAGACGACCAAGTTTGCGATTTTAAATGTATACATTTTGCTTGACTTGGATTCATTCTCCAGTATTATAGCATGGGCGTTCTTCTTTGATTTTATAATTTGAATTATACAGGGTATCTCAAGACTGCTACCGAAAACGAAGCCGGGTGGTAGTTTTAGTGACTTCAGACACATTGCAACAGAAAATGTTGAAAAAAAAGCGACTATTTTTTTTTGTTATTTTTTTCCTATGGTCGTATTAGGATGGTAAATTCATTTTTTTCCTAAAATAATAGTGTATACCCTTTTATTTATAAAAACTCTAAGGTATAAAAGAGTTTACATTATTATTTTAACAAAAACTATGGATTTACCACCCAAAAATGACGATATTTAAAAAATAATTGTCGCGTTTCTTTGCGAAATTTTTACTTGCATTGTGTTTGTAGTCACTAAAACTACCACCTGGCTTCGTTTTCGGTAGCAGTCTTGAGATACCCGGTATTTGTATAATTATTATTATTCTACAAAATAGATGAGATAATTAAGGTAGAAAGATGTCGCTGGATGCGGGCCAATTTTAGGATGTCGTTGTTGTTCAAGCCCCTAATAATATTTTTAACAGCAAACTTTTGCATATACGAGTATGTCATCGCGACTATTAATTTATTACCAGTTCTGTAAATGTGTAAAAACCGTTTCTAGGACGACTTTCGTCGTAGAAACACCGAGAACGCGTTATTAAAACAAAGTTATTAACTGAAACTATAAGTTTTTTTATTAATAATTTAATACCTGAGAACATTCCTTTACACGGTCCAGGGTCGCAGCCCGATATTTGGAACTGCATATGGATTGCTGATTAACTATCGAAAGGATATCTTGAGGGGAAACATATGTTCAGATGTAGACTTCCTATGGCTAAATAATAATAATGATAATAATATTACACTCACAAATAATTGATTGCTTAGTTTAAGTATAAAAGTAAATATATCATACGTGTAATATTAATGAGTCAGTCCCTGAATTCTTTTTTTAATCCTGTTCCATTGCTTATTTATGGACGTTCTGTCTACCCCTTCGGGGATATATGCATGGTTTAAAAAGATGCCTGCCCCTGATATTTGTGGGACAAGTACTAAGAAATGAAGATATATAAAGCCATAAACAATATTATAATAAGGCCCACGAAAAATGCTCACGTAAATAAGCACGTGACATAAACTCTTTCACCAGATAATACTCACATAAAATGAATTGTGCAATAAAAAATCATAATGAGAAAAGCATAAATAAAAAACCGCATTTAACTATACAAGACAAGCGTCTAAAAATAAAAGCAATTTAACTGTCGTGTCGTATCTTGAATAAACTAGCGTGCATGCAGAAAGACACCGCAAATACTTTACATCCAATTGCGGCTGTTCCTGTTATTTTACTTCCAATTTTATTTGCATAAGTAAACCATCTGACCTGTTTTCTACAGTGAATGCTTCGTTTTGTTTGTCCATGCAAATTCATTCATTTGAATTTGAAAAATGGACCCATTCATAATTACTGCTTAACTAGCGGACTGGCCCAGCTTCACCTGAATGCAGATGTATTTTGCCACCAATCCACCTTACAAATTTAAAAAGAAAATATTTATTATTGACCCATATTAAGAAGAATTAGAACACAATACAGTATACTATAAAGAGTCTAGTTAATGTTACTTATGATACGCTTATATTCAGCCACTATGACTATTACCAACATGACTACCTACTATTAAAAATACAAAAAAAAAGATAGAGATGGCTATACTGCGCTGCAGCGCTGATTTTCAATGTGGGATCTGTGCGATGGCCGGATGCTATGTCAACATGATCCTAAACTCAACATAAGTACTATATATTCCGTTGAGGGTAATGATTTTAATTCTTTATTTTCACGAAAGAAAATACTTTAACAAAAACAATGTTAATACAAAAGCTACCTTCGTTTTATCTGACATATTTTTAATCTTGTACTTTTAACGAAAAATATTATATTGTTGAGGGTAGTTGTAGTTAGACTAATAGTTCAGTTTCTGTGAGCATTTGCAAGTGCATGACGCGTGCTCCATTAGTGCGCTAGAGTTCTTGAGTAATTTAGATCGGTTTGTGGACAACTTCAGGGATATTTAAGTTACTTGATTTAATAATTATATTAAAATAAACCATTTACTCATGTTAAGTTAATATTCTTATCACTTCCGTCGGCAATAGTAATGTTGTTAAAAACAAATTGTGAAACGGCAACACTGGGCAGACAGGTGACGCGCGCCGCCATTTTGTGGTCACTCACAACGAGACGCCCGCGCCCGTGCTAGTGTTTTCCGTTCGCTGAATTTTAATTCACATTTTTCATACGTCGAGTTGAGTATTTATATTCCTCCGTATTGTTTTACCCGTGAATTCCTACATTTGGTTGAATTGAGAACATCGTACCTGCCTTCATCACTTTCAAAATGCCTAAAGGAAAGGTGCTTAAAGGACAAACAAGGGAGTTTGTGTTGCGACTTCATGAGTACTTTGAAAGGGAAAGCCGTAATGGTGGACCTCTTATACCAGTGACTCAAATCAGAGACCGTGTTTCAGCAGCAGTAGGGATTACTGCTCCAACAGTTTCAAAAATAATTAAAGAAGGCTACGGCAGTAGTGGCATGGAACAAAACAAGCCATCTACACCTAAGAAAAAACGTCAGCCCTTTAAAGTGACAGCAATTGACAGTTTTGATGGTGATGCTATTCGTCGTCATATATACGATTATTACCAAAGAAAAGAGATTCCTACTTTACATAACCTAGTACAATCTCTGAAAACTAGTGGCTTGTTCCGTGGTCAAAAGTCTTCTTTGGCGAAGGTATTGAATAGGATTGGATTACAATACAAAAAATGTGACAAAAGAAAAATATTGATGGAACGCAATGATGTTGCTTTGTATCGATGCGAATTTTTAAGACAAGCTAAAAAAATAGAAGACTGGTCGAATGTTGTTTTCACCGATGAAACTTGGCTCAATGCGAATCACACGGTATCAAAAACTTGGGACTGACAACACTGCTAGCTCCTCGACCGCAGTGCCAATGGGAAAAGGTGAAAGAATTATAATTTGTCATGCAGGAACCGCAAAAGGATTTGTGCAAGATGCTATGTTAGCTTTTAAATCAAAGAAAACAGGGGATTACCACGAAGAAATGAATTCGTAGATAAGACGAAGAAAGAAATAATGTCTGATTGGGATCGCGATGTCGCATTTGACAACTTACCCATGCACTCATTAATAATTAGTGTTACTGGGGATACGAGTGACGACGACGCCGATTCCGACGAAACAGACGATTGTTTATAAATAAAAATATTAACAAATTACCTTTTAGTTGTTTTAATTATTTAATCCTTAAAGTACTATGAATTCCAACATGGTTTAACTGTTTATTACAAGTAGGTACTAAACATTTATTTTCGTTGTAATCATTGTAATTATTTTAAATTAAACTCTTATTAAAAGTCACTTCAATACGTATACCTTTATTCATATTAATTAATTTGCAGCAAATACATTCGATCCTAATATTGGGTACTATATTACGTTTAACTGTTTTCATTAGCATTTTAATGTAATTTTATTTCAAATGATTCCGATTGATTGATTCTATTCAAAATCGTTTTTGTTATCTGTGGTCATTCGTTACGAATGGCACAACTCTAAGTGGGCGTTACCCGTCAAGAAAGTATCTACTTTTATTTCAAAATATTGTTCTACTGTAATGTCGTTCTTTATAGGCGTGAACTGTCAAAAATAAAATAAACGAATGGAAACAGTATAGTCCCCTTTACGTCTCTCTCGGGTCCGTCCAGTTTCCTCACATACCATCTCATCCTAGCTTATATCGCCACATATGGCTTATTTAATTTTTGTTAGACTCGGCTGATTATTTCCCATCATCATTAAATATTTATTGCAAATATGATGATTATAAACTGTAACTTCCATCTCGTATCCACCTAGTCCCCGTTGAGCAAGCAAATGGATGGTATGGTTGATTAGTGCGACACAATAAAACACGGAAAGAATGGAGAATCAAACGTGACCGCGTACTGAACACTGCAGACTTGAACATCCAGCGGTTATAGTCACAATGCGCCGTCCTACTTCCTTGATTAACTGGTTTAATCCACAAAGGAAGGTATATAGAATCACTATCGCCACAGATTTTAAAACGCAGTGTAAGTTGACGATAAGGAGTTTAAACGCCTTTTTACAGCCGACCAAGGAAAAGATAGGTAGGTATATTTTTGTTGTATGTTCTAATTCAAAGTTATATTCACATTACAATTCTACTAAAATAGGAACTTATCGCTATAGTAAAACCTTATAGACAATTGGTGTCTAATCTGAAAATAAATATGAAAAATGAACTTTAAATACAAATATTCCGGTTCTCCAATCGCTATCCAAAGAATGTAATTTCCACATTTTGTCAGATCATATAGTATCACGTCTATAAGCAAAAAATCGTTGGTACTTATAAGAACAATGAAAGAAAGAAATAAATATTTATTGCTAAAATTCAGCATCTGAATTAATCATCTTTAAATTTTAATACTAAACTGCTGCATATATTTATAAAACACATATAATCAAAACAAACAAAATTTAAATTTAAATGATACTTCCGCTCAAACCTACACAACCGAGATTCCACATTGAGATCGACCCTCCAAACTCAATAATAACTAAACATTGAAATACAGGCGGCGCGGTGTAAACATGAACGCAGCTTAGTAATTTGTAGCAACCCTTCCGATTGTAGGGACCACAGAGTTAACCTAAATAGATAATGCAAGTCTCTTCAAATGTACGTCCTTTCAAAAAACCAAGTCACATTTTTGCTGTCTACTGAAGAATCTGTATCAACCCATATACACCCCACTGCAGGGCACAGGCCTGCTCTACAATTCAAAGTACGATTGAAAGTAGTTAGTCCATACAGTCCACCACGCTGGCCTAGTTCGGGTTGGCGGACTTTACATACCATAGAAATCCTTACAAATCGCTATGATATGCTGGTTTCCTCACGATGTTTTCAGCCTTCCGGTAATTCTAATCAGTAGTTTGGTGATATATTTTTTTAGGTGTAGAGATTGAAAATTTAACCTTGTTTTGAAGAACCTGGTAATTATGTATCAATCGTCGTTTTGACAGCCTCCATGGCGCTGTTGATTACACGCCGGCTGTGAAACGATAGGCTGCATGTTTCAGAATGTTTGTAATAATGTGAGGTGAGTGCGTGATGTACGTATATATGTCTAACATTTTATTTTGTAATGAATATTTTGAATAGCTTAGCTAGCTAGCTAACTTGTTGTTTCAACCTTATGTTTAAAATTTAGACGTAAGTTTACTTATAGTTTTTATTTTTCATTATTTAATATTATATGCGGTATAGTTTTTAAAATTATTATTTATAAATTAGTGTATTTGGTTTTAGCCGTACTATTTTTTTATTTTTTAAGAAATACATTTAAAAAAACCCGCACCGGGAACATTTTTGTGATACACATAAGTATTTAACTCGGGTCTGTATATTATCGGTACTGATCTCAATACGGGGATCAAGACTGTGTATGTGCCTGTTGTGTGTATTTATTTATTTTATTAAATAAAAATAACACATCTTTAATAAAATAAGCTTAAAAGAAAATAAAATATTGTTACGTTAAATAATTAGACGTCAATAGTGAATGCGACATCTATTCATTATTCATATCCGTGTCAGTGGTAGCTACCGATATCCGGAGTACAAAAGAGCCTTTGTTATTGCTGAGGTCAGCGGACCATCCGCTTATAGCATTAAGATTACGTATAGCCAACACAATACAACGTTTAGATATGAAGTTACTGCCGCGGTGACATTTTCAATTTCTTGATGGCGCTAAAAGAACCTTCAGACTTTTGCTTTTGTTTCTGAAGATGTTTGATGTAGTAATTTCTGGTAATGTTTGAATTATCTGTAATATTTTTTGTTAGTAGCGTCTATTATTAATCAATAAGCGATTCATTATAACCAAACTTACAGGACTTATAAGTATGTATTGAGTAGTATTGAGCATTTCTACCGCCAACAAGCAATTATTTATTCTTAATGAATGCAATAGTTCCTCTGGCTACAATGACCTTCTAACCAGAACACAACATATGTCTCGGGATAGCGAGCGCAGTGGAATGTTAAACATAGCTTTGTAATTCAAGGTGTTACTTGGTTTTGCTACTGTCCAAAGTTAATTGACTCAAGTTTAAAGGAAGAAAAGAAAGGAGAATTGACAAAAATACTAATTAATTCAAAATCATCGTGTTAATTAAAAAAGAAACAATAATCAAAACAGTATCTCACAAGTCAATACTTACCTTAACCTGCAATTATTTTTGGTTTTGTAGGGGCAAACAACCATACGGTTCATCTGATGGTTAGTGATCACCACCACCCATGAACATCTGCAACACCATATAGATGCATTGTCGTTATGTATCGGCCATTGACAGTCTGTACATTGACTGCACTTCACTTCCCTCACTGTTAATCCAATACAAAAATTCCCAACCACTTATTTCACGGAGCCCTAACCTCTAACAAACTTACAATTCCTAACATTCAAATACCCAACACTTGAAACGCCATTAATACTTTTAAGCTCCTCATCCAGACTGACCGCAACGAATTCTTCAGCTGAATGAGAGTCCATTGAATACCAATCAGGGCTATGCCGTATAATTCGATGCAGCACGAGTTATTTGCGGTGGACATGCGGTGTTCCTGTATCGCTATCTGAATAGCATTAGCGAACAAGAAGCGTAAAATTGCTACAAATTTGATAGTACTCCAATTTAAGCTGTAATAAATGTCATTTACATTTTCAATTGTAGGTTTTTTTGCAGTGAGTGGCTAGACGAGCTTGTCGATCGCATGTAAACGCTACGACCGCTTATGAACAGTAGCAAAACCAAACACCACCTTGAATTAGAAAGCAATGATTGGAATTCCACTGCGCTCGCCATCTTGAGACATAAATTTAAGTCTCAGTATGTCCAGTAGTTACTCCGGCTACAATGTCCTTCAATCTGAAACACAACAGTGCATTTAAACTGCTATTTGGCTGGATAAATAGACATTGCTGTGGTACCTACCCAGGCGGCCTCTCACATATGAGAAATCTACCACCAGTAAAAGATGAAAGGTTGAGGAAGTTTTAAAATAGTATACAGCGTCTATATTGCAGTTGGTTAAACAATTGTGTGCGTGTTTTTCGAGCCTGGATGTTGGTGAGGGGGAAAAGCCTCATGGTTTTGTTTTGTCATACACATGATACAAGACTTGTGCATTGGTGAGAGTCAAGACTCAAGACGCATGCCAATCCATCCATGTATCAGCCAAAGGAAGTCTACTGCTGAACATAGGCTTCACCCAATGATTTCCGCAGTGACCTGTTGGAGGAAGCCTGCATCCAGCGACGTCCCGCGACCTTTACCAAGATGTATGTGACTGTTGACTATATTTAAGTATTAATCAGTCGTATACCTATTTACAATACTGATTTGTTGTTTAAGTAAGTGATGTAAATAATATTTCTTAACGTGATTAATAACTATTTTTAAGTGGTTTTATGTAATAAAACGAAATTGTGCTACTGTTTAACCTAAAATTTAATTTAATTGTTTTATGAGTTATAGTTTCAATTACTGTTCATGAGCAGTCGCATTCCTTACCATCAGATGAACGGCATGCGCGGCTCGCCATTCACTGCAATAGTAAAAAACAATATCTAAAATGAATACATTGACAAATGACACGTCGAAATAAACATACAATTGTAAACCCATCAAATAATTCCAGTATATATTTTCAAATTACCCAAACCTTTCAGACATACCGCAGCAAATGCATCGTACAAACACGCTGACATGATTTATCAAGAGGTTCATTAATTCCCTCATTAGTCAAAACGTAACATGCTATCTGCAGAATTAAGTGACAGCACGTATTTCAGCTGGCTGCTTATTAATCTTTTCGGGCATTGGGACGTGTGTTTTGAATACATTGTGTGAATATGAAAATTTAGAAAATTATACTTGATGTTAACAGATATTTTTTTTTAAATATTATCCTTCGTGGCGCAGTTGGTTAGAGCCAGGCTGTGAAAAAGGCCGCGGGTTCGGTCCACGTCATGGAACAAATGTTTGTATGAGTATGTATGTGTTTGTAAGATTGGTCTCTAGTCTCTTATGATATGATCTTAGTTTGAGTTCGAGACTATGTGTGTATGTATCTTAACTAATATAACTAATATTATAATAAAGAGGAAATATTTGTTTGTTCGTATTGAATATGATAAGAAACAACTGGAGGTATTTGAAAAAATCTTTCACCATTTGAACCCTAAAGAAAATTTTCAAAAAAGTATCTGCAAACTAGATGGACACGGGCCGGCTTGTTTTAAAATTGTATTAATAATGCCATTAATATTTAATCTACTGAAACCATACTGAAAGAAAACCAAGTCACGCGACCTAAATCCACTAGAATCAGCCCACGTATGTCACAAATGTCGCCGTTTTCGAAATAGTCCATCAGGTAACTTAGCATATTAATATATGTAAATAATTGGATCCGATCTACATGCGAAGGTGGCGACAATGCGGTTCAATTAGAATCAGCCGCCTATTGTTAGTGTCGAGGCTATTGTCTGCTTGAGTGATAAAAGAATGCATTTCACGGTGAATTTTTAGGAATTCGTGCGAAATGTTTCATTTGGCGATTTTGTGGTGGGTTTTATATGTATAAGGATTAGAAAATGGTTGCAACACCTACTGGTCTTCGTTGGCTCATTAGTAAAAAGCAGAGTGATTAGTAGTATTTTTGAATGTACAACCTAGTTTATTATTCAAGTTTTTTTTTAAATACTTTTTACTATTTATACTTCGTATGTTATAATTTTTATTGACATTGTATTTAATTTAACTCACACATTTATCATCAAACCAGTTCACATTGTACAAAATTGGAAAAAAAATCTAAACAAACAAACAAAAAACATACAATAATTTGTAACACAAAGCAATTTTATTTATCACTGCACAGATGACAAAACCCAATACAATTGCTCTAATAATGATTGCTTCGGACGTTACTAAATAAAAAGAGACACGTACTAATTTAATTAATTATATTGTTTCTAATAAACTTTAATGCTCGCGACTTGAATCCTTATGGGACGTTAGATATAAAGCTGGTGGAAGCGCCTATACACCTAAGATTTTTTATTTTATTTGCTTCACCAACTGGTTATACCGCAAATCTCTTCGCTCTAGTTGGTCAGAATGAACCTGATATCCACGGTTTACAAGTATTACATTCTTCGATCAAATATATACTAGATACACGGTTCAGAACAAAATCACACGCCAAAAGTGGCCGAGGCTGCTTATACTCATTTCAATTTCGAACCACAAGGTGAAGTAAAAAGTCTTAAATTATAATCAACTTCAGGTAACAATAAACCTTAATCGCTTAAATTTTATTTTGGCCCATAATACCAAATAAGACCAAATGCTTATTTATGCTCTTATTTATCTTGTCGTTTTTTAGGCCAATACTTTTTATCTAGTACATTCTTTACAAATTATTTTATGACTGCTGCTTGTGCATCAGCAAGCCACTTAGATGTCAGATAACAGCCCATATACGTCATTCCGTAGGCTTGGGTCTCTATTGAGGACACTCATTCTATTAAGAAGGCAAATTATCCTCCTCAATCGTAATCTTATTTAATCTCTTAAATGAAGAGCAATGCAAAAAATGATGATTATCATAGATACGAGCTCCTTCTTCTTCCTGTAAGATCTTTCAGATCTCAATTTGGCTATCGTTTACTAATTATTTATTTAATAACTAGCGGTCCGGCCCAGCTTCGCCCGGGTGCATATAGATTTCTCTACAATAATATGCACGTATTATACACATAAACCTTCTGCTTGAATCACTCTATCTATTAAAAAAAAACGCATAGAAATCCGTCGCATAGTTTTAAAGATTTAAACATACAAAGGAACATAGGGACAGAGAAAGCGACTTTGTTTTACACTATGTAGTAATAAATACACTAGCCACATGCATAGTCCTGCTCCCACATCAATAATTAAGTGTTGTGTGGTCGAACTCTCAGACCCGAGACAAATGTGGGCCTCACAAAGTTTTGTCTCGGTGCGGGATTTGAACACGCGGCCTCTCGTTTTGCAGCCGGCGTGTTCCAATTGCGCCTGGGAGATTGTCAATGTTAAGCTGCTTATGTAATTACTTTAAATTATCTTTGATATCATATTGTCTACTACATCATGGCAGTAAATTAGCAACCCCTCAAATACGCATTCTGCATCTAGCATCGCGAATATTAAATATCTAAGTAACGTAAATTTAATTAAGGTTCATCCAGTAAGATTGGTGGAGCATCTCACGAATTTCACGAATTTCTCATAAACTCACCTCGCGTTATATCATTTTGTTGAAGATACTGTATATTTAAACATGTGCTTTTGAAGATTATCATGTGAAATTGCACTGCTTATTTTTTTAGATCGATTGGTAAAGTGTCCTTTCACGCAGTTAGGTATTAATTTAATATGTACAAAGAGATTACAGTCGTCACAATTGTATCTCTTAGGATTAAGCAGAGTATATAGAACTCAACTTTATTCTATCATGACATAATACTTTCGCTGGTCCTCTCTTCATGTAATTTTGATGGCTCAGGCCTCAGCGACATTCGACCTGACCCTTGTTTAAGGTTATATCGTTCCGATTGGGATAAGTTCGACTCTTCTATTCACAGTTAAAATATATACCTACATATATAGATAGGTCCTACATCGACAAAAAAAATTGAAGCTGTTATAACTTATGTTTTTGGCGCAAAGCAGGGATGCAAAAACTCTGTTTAATGGAACAATAAGATATTGTAAAGATTATTCCTCAATATCTCGGAATGGTGAGCGCAGTGGATTGCCATGCAGTGCTAATAATCACTCCAGAGTGATTTTGCTGATAATTATAGGAAGGCGTGATGCTTAACATAATATTAAAACCTGTTTACCAATATTTAATACTCTATTGCATATGGCTCTGAAAGTGCTTTTTTCTTAAAAATCATGTTCCGAATAAAAAATTACAACCAGCAAATGATCTGAAAGTTAAGTACTTGTTTGATAATGATAAAAAATTTAAACACTAGAATGCGATTCATTCATACTGACATAAAATATCAACTTTAAATCCTTGTAACATTACTTAATTAATCCTTTTACAAAAGACTATTTAAGTATCTGAATACGCCTCGCATTGTATGCAATCCTATTGTCATGCTTTTTTGCTATTATTGTTTTTAGGAGATGTTTCTTTTGTATCCTAAGATTCACTGCTTTTACAATATAAATTATAAATGATATTTTCTTTTGTTCATTCTAAATTCCAGTTTACGCTTTCAATAAGAAAAATTAGTATTTCACCAAAGATTTTTATATTGACTCAACAAAAAGTACACTACGCCTGATGATTGCCACTGAGCAATATAAATAAAGCTTAAACTAGTTACCACTTCTACACTGTAGGCGCAATAATTATACCATTCTACTACGCATATCTGAAAATGTATAAGTCGGATTACAAAAATACTTTTTTGAGTAGGATTAGGTATAGTCCAAGTTACCGTGAATAAAATAGTTGACATATATCGGTATATTTATTTTATTTAAATTATTTTTATTGAACACAACATACAGTACAGCACGACATAAAAGAGTAGAAATTAATTAATTGGGAACTAAAAGCAAAACATTTCCTAGCAACACTGGTGGTAGGTCTCTCATATGTGAGAGGCCATCTGGGTAGGTACCACCGCAATGTCTATTTCTCCCGTGAAACAACACTGCTTAAATGCACTGTTGTGTTTCGGATTGAAGGACATTGTAGCCAGAGCAACTACTGGACATATTGAGACTTAACATCTTATGTCTCAGGATGGCGAGCGCAGTGGAATATTGCTACTGTTCATGAGCGGTCGTATCGCTTACCTTCAGGCGAACGGCTTGCTCGTCTCGCCATTCAATGCAATAAAAAAAAAAAAAAAAAAATCCATACGTAAATCAACCATAATTTAAATAAAGAAGCACGAAATTAAATTTAAGAAATTATTTACCGGAGTCGTTTTGACAACCGCCATTTTTGAATGACATTATAGATTAATAATAATGTAGTGACAGATAGGTAAAAATTGAAGTTTTCGTATAGGGATAGTGGATATTGTATGTGATGATGGGATATAGGTATATTTTTATAAATTCTAATTTATTTCCAATACAAAAGTATGGCATATTTGGACATTTTAATTATAGTTTCCGTTAACTTTATATATTTAATTAATTGTATATTTATTGTTATAATGTTTTTTCCCAAATAAAGAAAATAAAATAAAATTTGAAATTCAATATAAGAATGTATAGGCTCTATCAGGCCTGTTTAGAAAATATAAAGACATGGTCAGTATTAAAAATTATTAAAACAACGACCAAACAGTTCACCAAATAGTAAGTGATATGTGTTGCGAGCCCACTAAAGTAAGTGTGTTACATGAAAATTATTTATGTAACTGTCTAATAATGAACGAATTCTTGCTTACTTATTTATTTCTATCAAAGTTTTTCTATGAGGTCATAATTAGACACTACAATAGTAATATTAGAAGTTTGCGGTTATAGTGTTCAAATAAAGCCACTTAGTTATTTTAGTAAATAAATTTATTTTACCCAAAATTGAGACAATATTAATATACCGGGTATATCAAGACTGCTACCGAAAACGAAGCTGGGTGGTAGTTTTAGCGACTACAAACACAATGCAATTAAAAATTTCGCAAAGAAACGCGTCATTTTTTTAAATCATTTTTTAAATATCAGCCGTTTTGGGTGGTAAATCCATAGTTTTTGGTAAAATAATACTTTAAACACCTTTATATCATAGAGTCTCTATAAATAAAAGGGTATACACTATCATTTTAGAAAAAAAATGTATTTACAACCCAAATACGACAATATGAAAAAAACAACAAACAAAAAAATCGTCGCTTTTTTGCAACTTTTTCTATTGCATTGTGTCTAAAGTCGCTTAAACTACCACCCGGCTTCGTTTTCGGTAGTCTTGATATACCCTGTATAAGAAATAAATATAAATGATTTGATTAAATTATGCTTTTTTATTTGACATCACGCGTATGTAGATGTAGGTAGAAATTTCTGAAGTGTCGCGTCTGCAACAATGCCGACTAAATCTATACTTCGCTGTCATATTGAAATGAGCACAATTTTTCTTCTACGTGTCCGCTCCAGTTGTAATACCTCAATGATCGTCACTTATTCTTTCATTTATTAAAAAAAATATACACAAGTAAAAATAATTCAATAAGACGTAAACTATTTCAAGAAACATTATTTTTAAAATAACATTCTTTGTTTGTCTTTGTAATGCAGGAGTACGTCGGTAATGTGTGCCTGAGCCTCAATATTCCCGGTCCTCGACCGCGGGGTAGACCCAAGAAGCGCTGGCTCGATGTCGTCAAGGAAGATATGAGGGTCAATGGCCTTACTATTGAGGATGCCGAAGATCGGGCAAAATGGAGGAGAATTTGCCGGAAGGCGGACCCTGGCACCGGCCGGGATAACGCCAGGTAGAAGAAGAAGAAGAACATTCTTTGTTTGTCCACATTAGTCTAAAATACATAGTATAACGGAAACAGGAAATGTAAAATATATTTGGTGTTTTTTTATAAATTATTTATTTCTTGATTGTACATCTCGGTGTAATAATATTTTTTTGTTATTGTTTTAGGTGTTTCTGATAGTTCATTACGCACGGATAGCGTAACATGGTGCTGAAAAAGGTGGAAAGTTTTCGTCGAAAGAAAAGAAAGGGTCGTCCTACAAAGGCAATAGATGATTTTGATACATGTGCGATTCGACAGAAAATTTATTTCTTTTATATCGTTCAAAAAGAAGTGCCTACAATTAGTTAAATATAAGCCAAATAAAGGGAATACATTTGTTATGATGAGCGATACTGCAGACTATTGTATAATAAATAAAATATTTTTAAAGAAACAGTATTTTTTATTCTCTTATAACTAATTAAATATATTTATGGCGATTTCATATGTTTTGTCAGGAAAAATAACCTTTATTATTTCTTATTTATACGGTTTACCGTATAATAATTTAAACAAAGTATCAAGATGGATTGTATCGCCCTAACTGTGTTGCCACACAAACGATGGTGGCGCCCTCATTTATTTTCTACTCTTTTGTGTCGCACTATAATAAGACAAAAAATAAAGATGACAATTGACGGTCTTATCGCTTACCGCGATTTTTTTCAGACAACCATTAGATATACTGCATTGAAAAGCAGCTTTGTAGAAAAAAATAGGTACAGCAAATAATTAATAATAAGCATGAATGAGTAGCGGCCGGGCCCGGCTTCGCCCAGGTGCATTTTTTTTTAATCTCTTGCCGGCGTACTGGCGTCATTGCATCTGATAGTAAGCACAAATGACGCCCAGGCAGAGTATCCACTGGCATCGGACGGCAGTCCCATGCCAATGGAAACAATTATGCCAGCCTGCTAAGGTGCATGTAATGAAAATGAAAATGAAAATAATTTATTGAATCCATTAAAATGTTCAACATCATTTAGATTAAGTCATTTTTTTTATCTACCACCCGGTTCGGAAAGTGGTTTTCACTATAGAAGAACGGGCAAGAAACTCTAGTGCTTTGTTTGCTCTTTTCAAAACCAGTTTACAATGTAGTGAATTATTACAAAATTTATAAGTTGGTTTAAATCAGAGCAGTTTAATAATAATATGTTGTAAATTTACAATAAATATTTTTGATATGAATATTATTATATTATAATTACTATGGCTGAGTGAAGTGAAGTCGCCCAGAACGAAGAATCAGTATACTCTTTTTCGCCAAAGCGGTGAATATAGCGTTTGAGTCCAGTGTTGATGTGGCATCAACATATTATTTCGCGTACGAACTATATTTCCCGAGCGCCGTCGACTATATTTCCCGTCACGTTATATCCAGTTTATGTCCCGTCACAATCAGTCCCATGATGAAAAGCATGCAATCTTTCCTCTCCTATCCAGTACACCCATTCGAATTTAAAGAGTAATAAATATTTATATTTGAATCCCTGAATCATCCTACGGGAACATTACATTTTTTCGTGAAAATAAAGTAGCCTACGAGTTAATCCAGGATGTCAGCTATCTCCACACCCAAATTGGTCGAGCCGTTTTTGCTTGAGAGTAACAAACATCCTCACAAACTTTCACCTATATAATATTAATGATGATAATTTAGAATTTTAAAAGATTGATTCACTTTTAAATTATTATTCTTTTTTTTAAATAAAATTAATTTATAGATTCATAAATCTCCTTGCAACACATTCAACCCCGCATTCCTTATGAAATCAAACCTCATTTTAATGCTGTTTATGTTCCTCAAAGCCGACGTTGATTTGCAAAGAATCCCTTTACAAAGAATATTACACATTGTCCATTTAAAAGCAGTGGATTCGCGCACTTTGAAATGGTTTCCATTATCCGCTACATAGGAGTTCTCTTGAAACGTAATTTTCCATTTCGCCTTTGAGCAGAATTTATATGTTAAAACTTGTTGTGCTTTTAAATTGTTGTTGTGGATTGTTTCTTTTTAGATTGTTATTTAAAAAAATGTAAATAAAAACCAAGATCCATTATTCGTGGTGGCCTGTTAGTAACGGGCTGGACATGGCTGCCAATAGTGTAGTCGCGGGTTTGAATGCCATGACCTCTCACTTTTCAGTCATACACTTTGGTTGTAAGGAAACCTGCATACCATAGCGATATTATCAAGACTTTGTTATAAAATCTCGCCAACCAGCACTAGAACTGCGTGGTAAACTATGGCCTAAGCTTTCTCGTACTTCGTAGAGATCCCGTACTCACCATCGAGATCTTAGAAATTGCTACAGTATTTTGCTTTGCATAAATAATATTCAACTAAACTAATTTAAAATACAAATAAGTTGGAAGTAATAAGAACAAATTCAACAAATGGCTGCAGCAAGTTGGACTGCCTTTGTTCGCGAGTTGATTGCAGCGTTGTTAGTGTTTAACTAGATATCAGACGCTATATAGTTTTCCAATTTTACAGTCACTGGGCAGTAAGTAGGTTGTTACATAGAAACGTCACTTAACAGCTTTATTATACTGGGATATAATGAATATATACTCTAAACAAAAATACGTTACTACGGTACGCATTATTCACCAGTTCTCAAACCACTCATGATTGAAAATGATTTTTTTTGTTATAATTTAACATTTTGTTTTATCTTTGTTCCATACTATTTCCTATGATTTATGTAAGTTTTTCTCGTGTCTATTTATAGTCTTATGTATTGAACTAAATTTATGCAATGTTTTATATTGTTAGAGACCAATAAATATATAAACGAATTTACTTGGACTCTTGTAATTATTTGTGGCAGTAAAAGCATTATGGTTTCTTAGAAAGTGTATTTCTAAGTCATGATTTTCAAATACGGTAACACCCACTAAGATTGGTTGACTTACGTACACGGGCCGCAAGATAAATATTATACCACCATTGACCTACGTACTCGGAACACACATTAAACGTGCCATGAAAGCTACCAGACAGACTCAAACGATTAATTATTAAATGAAAATTATATTTTTATTATTCTGCACTCATTAAAAATACATATTTATTACCGCCGTATTGGTATAAAAAAAAGTCTTGTTCTCTTCAGCCACAGGAGGTCTACTGCTGAACATAGGCCTCCCAGAATCTCCACATTGACTTGTTGAAATCGGTCTGTATTCAGCGACTTCCTGCAACCGAACCAAGTCGTCCGACTTATCGATGACGGAATAACTAATAAAAAAATCAAATACAATAAAATACAGTACAACTTTTCCCATCTGCTTATTTTTCTCGACGCAAGGGTCGGTAGAACAAGCCTGGGTCGCACCGCAGCCCGTAAAAGGGGTCGACCAGTTATAAGCCCACTAGTTGTAATTAATTTCTAGTTTCAATTGTTAATTCGCTCTATAGGGATAACAGGGAAAAGTGACGCTTCGCTGGTGTGAGGTATACGGCTAGATTCTTCGCCATACAGAAAAAAAAATGTTTGTTATCATCAAACCCACGTCACGTCATCACGTCTCACTGTAGAGCATGCGCTTTATCATGTCTGTAGAGTTCAATTGAGAGGGGTAAGGTATAATCCACCGAGCTAGCCTAGAGCGGATTTCCAGACTTCACATACCATGCCTTGCATTTCAGAGGATAGGCATTATCGAATGTTAAGCTTATCGGTGCAGAATTACACCCTGGCTGTCAAAGTCTAATTCTGCGCCAATAAGATTAACATTCGATATTGCCTACAACACCCAGACCCGAAAGAACTATTTGTGGGCTGCACAAACATTTCAAACTTGTGGGCTATTGCCATTTGTTTTGGTGTGACCGAAACGCCACTCGTAGTTCCTGATACCCTCGACATATGACCCAAACTTAGCGTGGGGTCAGGACTATGTAACTGTTGGGTGTTATTTAGTAATTTATTTCTGTATTCGTTTCGGGTCTGGTTGTTTGAAAAACTGAAAAATCTCTCGTAGTTTTTTATATCTTCGACACAAATATCTTAGTCAAGTGTGTGACTGTTCGGTATATTTTTATTAACTTTATACAAATTGGCGGAACTTCACACCCGTATGTGAGGTGTGAATGAGGGTACAGTTATTTGAGTTTCATTTGGCAAGTGTCGTGTGTAACGGCCTCGTGTTTGTGTTTAAGCCGGGCGGTCACAAACTTCGCCTTTTGTCCAGTCCGGTGTGTTCCTAAAATATTATTTTACGTTGTATCAGTGTTTTTATTATACCCACTTTTGAGTAGGTATTTGGGTTAATAGTACGTCTATTTAGGTGACTTTCCGGAATAATTTTAGAAGGTTATACACAATTTAAACTTCAAAATTATAAAACTACTGCAGGAAGCTCATGGATGCGCGGTACTTCACGTTTTATTCAAGGTCGATAAAGGTTAAAACGTCTAAAATACACCGGGTCCTCTACAAGGACCAACTCCTGGGGGGTTGCAGTAGCATAGTCACGCGTATCCCAAGAAACGTGTTCTAAAGGAGATAGCGGTTTATCACGAGATTTTAGTCGGTAGGACGTTTTAATTACTTAATATTAGAGCGGTGAGTCTCACATAAATATTTGGACCCGTAAAGGTATATCCACGTGTAAGAAAAAAAAATGGATACCCATGGACGCAGTGCTTGCGGTTTCGCATCATAGTTCACAGACAATATAGGATACCTTATAGACCAATAATCTTTTTATTTAGTAGGCACGATTGATTGGCAATAGGCTGAGAGACTCAAAGCCTGGAGTTCCCTACTGCACTGACAAATGTTGGTCTAATTGACAAACGTTTGGTTCGGGCTTGGTGTTGCGAGACCGGAACCTCTCGCTTACATCCACGAGTAACATCTTGATGTGGGGCCAGGGTTATGTAGCTAATTGTTCAGAGTATACACTGGTGGTAGATCTCTCATATGTGAGAGGCCATCTGGGTAGGTACTATTTGTCTCGCCAAACAACAGAGTAAATGCACTAGTGTGTTATGGTTTGAAGCACATTGTAGCCAGAGTAACTACTGAACATATTGAGTCTTAACATCACAATAAGTCTCAGGATACCAAGCATTGCTTTGTAATTCAAGGTATTTGGTTTTGCTACTGTCCATGGGCTGTCTTATCGCTTACCATCAGGCGAACGGCATGCTAGTCTTGCCATTCATTGCAATAAAGCAAATATTTGCCTACATTTACTGTTTTAGTATGATGCACGTAAACATAAATATTAAACATTTTTACACCTTGCACCTGACAAAATAAACAAAGAACGAAATAATTCTCCCGAGCATCACATAGCTTCAGCCGGGACCTGCACAGCTGACCTTATTAAATTTTCACGGAGCATGCAGTTTTTTAAAGTGGTAATCATTTGTAAAATGCATTTATTAATATTGTGATGTGGTGGATTTTATTGTGACCCAGATTGTAACGTGATATTGTTGATTGATTACATTTGTTACAATATGCAATAAGTTGTATTATGTTGTACATACCAGCAATATTGGATAAGGAATGGGCGGAAGAAATCGGAGTTTTTGGTTAGAAACCCAGAACACATCAATTAAATAACTTTTTAAAGTATCGTTTCACTTCGTAAGATTACTCGTAATAATTGATTATTGCTTGATTTAACCCGTTGAAGAACTACGTGCCTGAGAATTATCGCAAAGAATTTTTAAGACAATATTGTTGACTATCAATTCGCATTGGGCATCATCATCATCATATCAGCCACAGGAAGTCCACTGCTGAACATAGGCCTAATGCCTAGCATTGGACATGATGTTGGGTAAATACATCTTCTCGAAAGGGTTTATCTTAGACAGATAGTTTTATAATAAAGAACCGTTTTGTTTTTCTTTCCCAAAAGCTATTTTAATGCACCTTCTTCACATACATATATATGCAAGCTAAAAATAGATAGATAGAACGAGCTTTTTAGAGATAGATAGAACGAGGCGAATACATCTCTAATGATAAATGAAAGATAATTTAATATGGTAATTGTCCAGACGTCAAAGGACTATGCAAATATTATTTTGGATATAATATTTCACCGCCAAAAACTTAAGCTTAGTTTTAATTAAATACTCTGCGGTGAAATAGGTCTTTGGTGTTTTTAATAGTGAAATAAAATTTAAAACGGCTGTAACCGCGCAAGGTGTGCACTCGAAGACGTTTTGAGGGCTTTTATATATTTATATATTAAAAGTTTATTAACTTTTTAATATTAAATAAGCGGGTGATAATAAATAGCTAGACTTTTCCTTCCCTTCAGTCTCAGGAAATCTACTGTTGAACATTAGCCGCTCCCTTGGATCTTCACATCGATCTGTTAGAAGCGGCCTGCATCCAGTGACTTCCAGGATTACAGTCACTTATATACGTCCCACAACACTTAAGAAGGTTTAAGACAAAGTCCAATAGGGACCAGCCTAGTGCGGGTCGGTTTACATACCATTTATACATTTTTGCAAATAGGGTACGCTGGATTTCTCTCGCCGTTTTTACTTAACCATTGAATTACGTGGTAATTGACATTGCTTACTTTATTGTCTTGCTAGTATGAAAAATGTTGCCCAGAGTCCACTCAGGTAATTGCATTATACTGGGGCCCACGTCCCCCAAACAAAGCGCTGTAAGTTACGAGTGCATTTGTATTCACAGTATTACCATAACAAAACAGTATTTTAATGAATTTCCCACTAATTTGTGTAGTGCAGTCTTCGGATGCGTTCCAAAGGTATTAAGTCTCGTGAAAATGCTTCATACATTTTCATTTTGTGATGTTGTTTCTTGGTTAATATGAAGAATAAACTGTTTTCATTGTGGTGAAGTTTTATATTAGTTTCTTTTCAATGATTGGTTTAAAAGGAAACCTGCCTATTTAGGAATGGTATAGGAATATTTGTACATAATTATAGAGATGGGTCAGACTTGTCCGCAATCTATCCAACTTTGATTTATAAATTAAAAGTTGGATAGCTGATCCGATATTTGTAACCAAAGATTGAAACTGGCGATCCTCAAGTCTATATTTGAATTTATTTAAGTATATTAGCCCTTTTTTTCAGTTCAAAATCATTATTAAGTACGCCAACATTTTTTTCATCATCATATTCAGCTTTTTATTGTTCACTGCTGGGCATAGGCCGTCTCAATTTTTATTTATATAGAGCGATACGAGCGCCATCTGCATCCATTTTTATTTGTTATATTCCTTATTCATTTTGTATGCAGCAAAGAATAAAACAAATATTTTTTTCAAATATTTGTCACGCACACACGATTTTTTCATATATTTGTCAGACCAAAACTTCCTGCAATTGTTGATGGAATTAAATAAATATAGGTACTATTTACGCCTCAAATCCTAGCTTATCTTATAAACATATGCTATTAGTGCTACCTACAACAAATTGAACAAATTCTAGAAGTAAATCTGGCGTAAAATTAACGTTCAGTCGTGATTGGACGCAGCTGTTTTGAACTTCTTGTAAATGTTACACGACTTTACTAAAAACCAATGGAGCGTCGGTGGCCCGAGCCACTTGTGTATTGATGGAGGAAGCAAATATGCATGTACATAATATATTTCTTAGTACGTGGTGGCCTGTTGATAAACGGACCAAACGCAGCTGCCTACGTGTTCACGGTGGTCGCAGGTTCGAAACCCGGGGCACACCTCTGACTTTTCGGAATAATGTGTCTATTGATAGTTAATCAGCACGCACTTAAACGGTGAAGGAAAACATAAGGTAACAAACGTGAGGAAGCCTGCATACCATAGCGATTTACAAAAAAATGTATTTAAAGTCCGTCAACCCGCACTAGGCCAGCGTGATAGGCTACTAGATACGGCCTTACCACTCCCAATCATACTCTTGATTGTAGAGGAGACCGTGCCCTGAAGTAGGATATACTCGTATATGGGTTTATACAGAAACACAAAATATGTAAGTATTAAGTTACGAGCTGAAAAGTACACACGAAAAATCATGCTAGATTTATATTTACTACTCGTACTACACGTTGCATGCTAAAGCTTGACGCGTTTAATGTAATTGGATAACATTAATTAGGTCTTTCTTTTTGCTTCAGTATACTGGGTATCTCAAGACTGCTACTGAAAACGGAGCCGGGTGGTAGTTTTGGTGACTACAAATACAATGCAACTTAACATTTCGCAAAGAAACGCGACAATTATTTTCTATGATGTTTTAAATATCGTCATTTTTGGGTGGTAAATTCATAGTTTTTGCTAAAATTATAATTTAAACTCTTTTAAACCTTACATTATTTATAAATAAAAGGGTATATACTATTATTTTAGGAAAAAATGTATTTTACACCCAAATATGGTCATAGGAAAAAATTAACAAAATACGGGCGAAGATTTTACGTGACAACGTCTTTTTCTCGGTAGAATATTTATTGATATGAATATAATTAAATTGCACAATAGGAACAAGGAATTGAATGAAAATAAGAATTGCACAAATTTTAACTATAGAAATATATTTTGTTTACTAAAACATTGTACATGTAATGACGAATCTAAGCACTCCATATTTTCACTACAGACACAGCTGGCGATACTTTAACCACACGTGTGAACTTGTATTGTGACGCTTTCTTGTTTTTCCAACGCCAAGAACGTTCGAGAAAGACAAAGACAGAGACACAAGCATGCGCCGATTCAATGCGCCTAATTCTCTAGTGCTGCGCGCGCACCGTTACGTTACCGGGCGTTACACTTTTTCATAAGTGACTCCCAGCCGCAACCTAATTTAAGACGTTGTCACGTCAATAAGAAAAATCGTATTTTGCCTGCTCTCGATTGTCGAGCTCGTCAAGACGATTCCTCTGACTCCAAACACGGGGGGTTTACTTTAAGAAATGACGGAGTTATGCCTGGACAAATATTTTAGGGGAGAGAGGGAGGAATTTGGGGATTTGGTTGGGGCCAATCTGTAGAGCTCACCGAGCCGGTTCCAAAGATACCAAACTCGGTGGGTCTACGATCTATATTGGCCGAGATAGGATTGGGGGGGGTGAGGTAAATTTTCGGGGTGGGGGTAAGGGAGGGGGGGGGGAGGAAGGTTTCGTGGGGAGGTTAACTTAAATTAATTTTTTGGAGGTAAAATATTTTTTTTTGGGGGGGTAATTTTTTGCGTAATTTGGGATTTCTGGCGGGGTAAATTTGTAGCCCTCACCAAGACGGTTCCGAGGATACCAAACTCGGTGGGTCTACGACCTATGTTGGCCGAGATAGGATTGGGGGGTGAGGTAAATTTTCGGGGTGGGGGTAGGGGAGGGGGGGGGGGGTAGGTTTCGTGGGGAGGCTAATAGGCACTATTTCGGAATAAGGGTGGGGGAAGGCAGGGGGGGGGCTATGGGACAATTTTGCAAAAAGTGGGTGAAACTGAAAAATAATTCTCTAGTGCTGCGCGCGCACCGTTACGTTACCGGGCGTTACACTTTTTCATAAGTGACTCCCAGCCGCAACCTAATTTAAGACGTTGTCACGTCAAAAAAAAATTCTCTTTTTTTTGCAACTTTTTCTATTGCATTGTGTCTGAAGTCACTTAAACTACCATCCGGCTCAGTTTTCGGTAGCAGTCTTGATATACCCTGTATTTAAAATTGTTGTTATTATTTTGAATATACAATATGATTCCCAAATTTGACTATGAATCTTCGACTTTTCGTCTCCCTGCTACCAACTCATAATAATATTTCATAATAATTGATATCAATTACCGTCACTTTTTACTTTTGACGAAATCAAAGACTTGAAATGGCGAGTATAAATGGTATGGTTCGACAATCACCTGGTCCGACGGACGCAACTTTCCTTGCCAATTTAGTTGAGAAACCGACCCGTTTCAAGCTTTATGGCGACTTCAAACGGACGTGGAGTGGGAGGGACTTAGTGTGATGGGGGTCTGACCCTCAAATGTTAACTAAATTGTTGCTAAAGTTAGTAAGTATGATTTGTACTTTTATTCTTTTATTCTTATTTCTGTGTATTATATTTTTGTATGTACATACAATTATTAAGATTTAAATAAATAAATTTTATATATTAATAGGATTTCACCTTTATACTTAAATGTTGGCAAATACCCCTCAATGGCGACACAAAAATTGACCAGGCCCCCAGTCCCCGGCAGCCCCACTATTCCTGGCAATGGTAGCAGCCATGGTTACGGTGGGGCAGGGGGTGCTAAGAATCCCCGGGTTGGCCCCGGCTACCACCCCCGACGACGACTGGCCCTGGTAACACACAACATACGCACTTTGAGGACAGACGAGAAGATTGTCGAACTGGAAGAAGAATTGAGCGGGTTACACTGGGATATTCTGGGGTTATCGGAAGTCCGAAGAATCGGGGAGGATACGATAACCCTGAAGTCTGGTAACCTGCTCTTCTACCGGGGGGACGACCAACAGTCCCGAGGAGGTGTCGGATTTCTCGTCCACAGGTCTCTCATCAGCAACATCGTATCCATCGAAAGTGTGTCGAGCAGGGTAGTATACCTTATACTCAGAATATCCAAAAGATATTCGTTGAAGGTCATACAGGTATACGCGCCGACCTCGACACACCCAGATGAAGAAGTAGAGGAGATGTATGAGGACATTAGTCGCGCCATACATACTTCCAAAACCTACTTCAATGTTGTTATGGGGGACTTCAACGCAAAGTTGGGCAAGAGAAGCGATGCAGAGTTGAAAGTGGGGCAATTTGGACATGGGCAACGGAACCTCAGGGGTCAGAGGCTGGCCGACTTTCTGGAAAAAGAGGGACTCTTCGCGATGAACTCTTTTTTCCAGAAGCCGCCTCACAGGAAATGGACCTGGTTGAGTCCTGACGGTTCTACGAGAAATGAGATAGATTTCATCTTGACGACGAATAGACGGATGTTCAGTGATGTCTCTGTGATCAACAGGGTGAAAACCGGTAGTGATCACCGAATGGTTAGGGGCACATTGAATATCAACGTCCAATTAGAAAGGCGCCGCTTGATGAAGTCTACGCTCCGACCTACTCGCGCCCATATCCAAAACCCCGAGAGCTTTCAACTCGAGTTGACAAATCGCTTTGATTGTCTAAAAGAAAACCTTGCAGTGGACGAGTTAAACAGCGGTTTGGTAGAAGCTGTCCATACGGTGGGATCTAAGTATTTTAGACCTCGCCGTAGAGATAGACCACAAAAACTCTCGATCCACACTCTTGACCTCATGGCCGAACGTCGATCTTTGACGCTGCAGTCTTCCGTTGACGCCGAAGCATATCGGCGGCTCAATAGACGGATCTGGAAGTCCTTGCGACACGATGTCCGTGCTCACAATACTGTGAGCATTAAGGAGACAATTGAGCGGAACGGAGGCTCCAAAGTGTTTGCAAGAGACTTGTCTATTGGGCAAAGCCAGTTGTCTAGGCTGAAGACGGAAGACGGCCGCGTGGTATCGACGAGGGCAGAGGTATTAAGGGAGATCGAGAGGTTCTACGGACAGCTTTACACCTCGGTTGCCAAACCTACTGTTAGCTCGGCCGAAGACCCGAGAGCCGAGTTAATCCGACACTTTAGCGATGATATCCCGGACATCAGCCTGTTTGAGATTGAGATGGCCCTCAAACAACTTAAAAACAACAAGGCGCCGGGTGAGGACGGAATCACTTCAGAGCTTCTGAAAGCGGGCGGAACGCCGGTACTGAAAGTCCTTCAGAGGCTCTTCAATTCCGTTCTCCTCGAGGGCTCAACGCCGGAGGCATGGAGCAGGAGCTTGGTGGTACTGTTCTTCAAAAAAGGTGATAACACTTTGCTGAAGAACTACAGGCCCATCTCGCTCCTGAGCCATGTCTATAAGTTGTTTTCAAGGGTCATCACAAATCGTCTCGAACGCAGGTTTGATGACTTCCAGCCTCCCGAACAAGCCGGTTTCCGAAAAGGCTTTAGTACCATAGACCATATTCATACGCTACGGCAGGTTATACAAAAAACCGAGGAGTATAACTTGCCGCTTTGTTTAGCGTTTGTGGACTATGAGAAAGCCTTTGATTCGATCGAGACCTGGGCTGTGCTACAGTCTCTTCAGCGGTGCCACATAGACTATCGGTACATCGAAGTGTTGAGGTGTATATACAACAACGCCACCATGTCAGTCCGAGTACAGGATCAGAGCACGAAGGCTATTCCACTACAGAGAGGCGTGAGACAGGGAGATGTCATATCTCCGAAACTGTTCACTGCCGCGCTGGAAAATGCCTTCAAGCTCTTGCAGTGGAAAGGATTCGGCATCAACATCAACGGCGAGTATATTACTCACCTTCGATTTGCCGACGATATTGTAGTCTTGGCAGAATCGCTGGAAGACCTTAGCACTATGCTCGAAGACCTTAATCGAGTTTCCCAACAGGTGGGTCTTAAAATGAACATGGATAAAACGAAGATCATGTCGAATATCCATGTTGTGCCCACCCCCATTGGAGTTGGGGGCTCGACTCTCGAAGTTGTAGACGAATATGTCTATTTAGGACAAGTGGTCCGGTTAGGCAGGTCCAACTTCGAGAGAGAGGTCAATCGGCGAATCCAACTCGGTTGGGCAGCGTTCGGGAAACTTCGCGACGTCTTCTCGTCCAAAATACCTCAGTGCCTAAAATCGAAAGTCTTCGATAGTTGTGTGTTACCAGTGATGACATACGGCACCGAGACGTGGCCTCTCACTGTGGGCCTCATTAAAAGGCTCAAAGTCACTCAACGAGCCATGGAGCGGGCTATGCTCGGTGTTTCCCTACGAGATCGAATCAGAAATGAGGAGATCCGTAGGAGAACCAAGGTTACCGACATAGCCCATAGGATTGGCAAGTTGAAGTGGCAGTGGGCCGGGCACATAGCTCGTAGAACCGATGGCCGTTGGGGCCGAAAGGTTCTCGAGTGGAGGCCACGTACAGGCAAGCGAAGTGTTGGACGCCCGCCTACAAGGTGGACGGACGATCTGACTAAGGTCGCAGGAAGTCGCTGGATGCAGGCCGCTTCCAACAGGTCATTGTGGAGATCATTGGGGGAGGCCTATGTTCAGCAGAGGACTTCCTGTGGCTGATATGATGATGATGACTTAAATGTTGGTAAAGGTTTCTCTACTCATAACTCACATATTCTCTACTTCTTTTCTATCACATCTAAATACATTTGATGATGAGATGTAGAAAAGACTATCGTCATACCATTTACGAATTCTTTTCTCGGGTAACTGAAATGAGAATTATTATACCGATTTAAAGTAATTATTCAACAACATGGATAAAAATGTCCGAAATCCAGGCCATTTACCATCTATTCAGTATCTAATTGTGGATTTCCTAATGTACGAAAAAACAAGCGTTCATTTATATTTTCATAAGTAATGTTGCTGAAAACTCTCCTTTATACACATTGACCCCCACATCAGATCACCTCAATAACTCCCTGTAAAAGGCCTCTTTAAAATTTCATTCCATCAATTCTCACGTAAATGGAGGGCCCACAGGCCGGCCAGTACAAAGGGCCACTTAAATACCCAAATTAGTCGCCCTACCCTTGCGTCGGGGGTAACAACGTATTATACCGGCCCACTACAGCCGCAATATTAATGTGTTTTGATTTGATTGTGTGTTGTTGATTGACTTCGGTGGTTGTTGGTTAGAAGGTACTTGTGAAAGGAGAGGCTGCGGGTTTGGTGCGTCGAGCCAAACATTTGTGTGTATGTGTACAGTAGCGGTTGTGGTTGGATGAAGGAATTAATGACGACCTGGGCGAGAATTCTACGTCGAAAACACAGTAAATCATAGATAATACATTATACATAATAGTCTCGCCTGTATCCCATAGGGGTAGGCAGAGACTAGGACCGTCACCCAACCGCCCCCTACACTTACACCGGCTCAGTATGTGTATCAGCCCATATACGTTCCACTTTAGAACCCACACAGGCCTCCACTAGAATCAATAATTGTATGTTTTTTATTGCAATGAATAGCGAGACAAATATGAATTACTATGAATTATATATTACGAAACTATTTAGGTGACTTTTGGTTTTATTTGTTTGTGTAATTATTTATCATAAGCATAATAAATAAATATTTAAGAGAAAAACTGTAAAGCCCCCTTATTATACAGTCCCTTCCCCTGAAGTTGGAAGGGCCAGATTAGCTTCTGCTTTCGCGCTGAGTTTAAATTCTAAACGCACATAATAATATAACTGGTCCCTAACCGTAAAACTCACATTAACACTAAGGAACAAACTAATTTATTTGGTTTTTTGCATTCTTAAAAATACGGTATATCGTTCCAACTTCTAATGCACATTTCCAAAAGATTTTAAAATTCCCCGTTGAATTTCTCGATATCCACAGGATATCCTTTGAGGTTGGCTGAGCAGAACCTAGCTATGCTTGTGTAAAACTATCCATTAGCTGTTGGGTGATTCATCGATTCCAGTCAAGCTCCATTGGCGCGCCGTGTGAGACAAATGGGGATACTACACGCGCGGCTTGCCAGCCGACTTATGTATAGCATTGTTCCGATCTTGTTACTGGTTCTAAGGTGCAATGGTGTGGTATATGAATTCTTTCATGTTTTTTGTGAAATATGTGAAAGGCCGGCTGGTTGGGTACCACCGCAATGTCTATTTCTCCCGCCAAATAATAGTGTAAATAAACTGTTTTGTTTCAGTTTGAAGGAAATTGTAGTCAGCGTAACTACTGGAACTTTGACATAACATCTTATGTCTCAGGATGGCGGGCGCAGTGGAATCCCAAGCGTTACTTTGTTATTCAAGGTATTGTTTGGTTTTGCTACTGCTCATGAGCGGTTGAATCGCTTACCATCAGGCGAACGGCATGATCGTCTCGCTATTCATTGCAATAACAAAAAACAATTGGGCCGTATTTTGAATCTTTCCAGGATGTAATCTGGTTATCCAACTTTGATTTAAAATTAAATCTTGAAATTTTGCGGAATATTGTCCTTTGATGGTAGACATCTCAAGTGATCACCTGGGTAGTTCTTTTAGTGTTTTTAGTGTTTTTAGTATTTATGCTGCCAAAAAGCCATGTGCGAGAATCGTTACGTTTTAGTTTAAACGACATTACAAGTAATTTATTTTACGTCAGTTTTTTATAAGACTATGAATCCACCCGGTAGTCCTGTCACATTAATTGTTAGGACTATTAACTACAGCGAGAATATAATTCGAATCCCGGGCTGGGCAAAGTGATATTGGATTTTTCTATCCATTATCAGTCCAGAGTCAGGAATTTGTGCTCGATATGGCGATAGGCTCGCCACTTATCACTTTGTGGGACGGAACATACAAGGCGAAATGTGGGTGTCCTAGCACCTCTGCTTACCCCTTCTTAGGATATAGGCGTGAGTTTAGGTATGTATGTATGAGAATATAATATAATTTGAAAATACTTTAAATATTGAACAGAACTAAACTCCCAATTAATCACAATATATTAAAGCCCCTTAAAGGAGTCACTAAACTCTTTAAAGTTGCCAAATTTCAATCACCCAAGTTACAGTCAAAGGAAATTTATTTCGAATTTCTGAAGGGCTCAAACTTATAATTTCTTATTCATTAAAATTGATTAATCTTAGAAATTTGTTACCTTTTCAATGTTATATTGAAGTACCTCAGTTGTACTGCTGGGTTTATAATCAGTAAACGATTCTTAAAACTATTGTGCATTTGTTAATTATAATTTTTCGATAAATGAGCCCATGTCCTTATATTCGTATACATAGCAAACCATGAATACTTTTAGTAACTTGGCATAGTATGTTTCTTTATTTCAAATGCAATAAGAAGTTTAACCCTTAACTGGTATTTTTTACATACGTAAGTCGTATCCTGGGGGCCGCGCGGACTCCAACACGTGCATATCTGCGTTAATGTTAATGATGCAGGGCTCAAAGTCCGCATCCTGCCTTTTATAGCGACTTAATGAGAATACTGAAAATTGCAAAGGTGTACGATAGTTAGTTTATTAAAAAACTAAGAAAAAGTAACGCTAGGAGGGGGGCAGGCTCCACGAAACCATTTAAGGGTTAATAATGATGAATAGAAAGAGGTCATTAAACTTTCGATAAGAGGTGAAAGGTATGCTAATTCCTCCAAACTGAGTTGAGAACTTTACTTAGTAAGCCAAAGACGTAATCCTATTGCTTATGTTGTAAATAATTAATGATACTATAAATAAGAAAATTTATTTCAATAAAATAATAAATGTTCTGCAACTCATTAACATAAAAATAAATATGGAGATTGCTGAATATAACAAATAAAGAAAACAAAAACTTAAGACAATAATAGGCGAGATTGATAAATGGAATGACTGATCAAAATGGGAATAGCTTACGTTGCCGGAAAATTCTGCTTAGACATGTTTCGATAGAACAAAGAATGTGTAGAGCAGTTTTATAATAATATATAACAACCATTAATTTAACATCATGACTGATGTATTACAATATATTAAAAAAAAAACAAAATTAAAAATAAATAACGAAGAACAATGAGCAAATCATCAGTTTTCATGTAAAGACTTATGGTTTGCTAACTATAAAACCATCTATGTAACTTCAAATTTTAATAGAATCACTTGATAATGTAATGAGATCTATTTAGTTAATTTATTAAGGCCTCAAGCCTTTTTAAATCATATATTGTTCCCTCTCGAAAGACTTCTGAATTCAGATTGAGCGACGAAGACAAAACATTGGATAGCAATAATAGGTTTATATTTTTTTATGAATAACGCGATAAATATTTTAAGATGTTATCCAATGGAACTGTTAAAACTACATAACTGTAAGTACTATAGCGTAGATACACGAAGGAAAATATTCGGAGAGAGGAAAACAATAATTTGTGAGACTACCAAATAGTTAATTTGTCTTTATGTCATTGTTGTTATCAGTTCAATTTGTGTATTTTCTATTTATCTGCCATCAACTATTAAAAAAAATTATTGCCAAATGCATTTTATAACATTTTATTTCACATAAGAAAAAGCTATCACTTACAAAATACCAATCGTTGATCCTTTTCACAACCAATTTGAGTAATGTTTTCACGAAAAATAAGCAATTAGAGTAGATTGGTCCTTTGTACACTTACGAGTACCTATACTGGATAGTCAATCAACACGCACTAAAACGGTGAAGCAACCTGCATGCCAAAGCTATTTGTATGAATGACTATGGTATGGAAAAGTTCGCCAATCCGCACTAGACTAGCGTGGTGGACTATGTTATTGCCTAACCACTCTCAATCGTATTCTCGACTGTAGAGCAAACCCGTGCCCTGCAGTAGGATGTATATGCGCTGATACAATACAATACATTATTAAGTGAATTTGTAGGTAATTTAAACCAAAAAATAATATTCCAATCGACTCCACAGTTTTCCGTATCTATAAGGCGCAATATGCGTTGGACCTCACGAATGCGGCGTCATTACTCAAAGTCCGGCCCGGTGGCTTACGGCAACTTACTTTTTTCTCACATTACACAGACATTACATTATATTTGTTCTTTTTTAGGATTTCGTACCTAATACAATAAATGTATTTTTTGGGTTTCTTTTATAGATGATGGTTAGGAACCCTCCGTGCGCGCGCCCGACTCGCACTTGGAAGATTTTAAATATTTTTATATTTAACGAAAGAATCCGAACTACACGCACCAAATTCCGAGCTAGTTCCGAGTAAAATAAGGAAGTAAAAACTAAAGCCAAGTTCAGCAATCAAAAATAAAACAATAAAAATAATCTATAATGTTGTTTGAAATTGCTCATCAGGGCCTTAAATTTAACAGTCATTATAAAATCATTGCAGACATTCATCCAGCCATCTTTTTAAACAGTCACCCTTGTCACAGTGTGGTATTGTTTCTTATGACCACCAATACATCCAAGTGTTGTCATCCATTCAAAACATTTAAAATAAAATAAAGAAACCTCCTGAAAATACGCTTGGACAATGGTTTTTTTAGATTTACGTGAATGTCACATTGAAATAAATCTATTTTTAAGAATTTTATCGCTTCAAGAAATTAAAAAATGTGTAGTAGTGTATCAGCCCAGATACGTCCCACTGCAGGGCACGGGCCTCCTCTACAATCGACAGTACGATTGAGAGTGGTTAGGCCATATAGTCCACCACGCTGGCCTAGTGCAGGTTGGCGGACTTACATACCATAGATTTTTTTATAAATCGCTATGGTATGCAGGTTTCCTCACGATGTTTTCCTTCACCGTTTTAGTGCGTGGTGATTGACTATCAATACACACATGACTCCGAAAAGTCAGAGGTGAAAAAATGTGTAAATTAAACCAAATCACTACATAGTATAAAACAAAGTCGCTTTCTCTCTCCCCATGTCCCTTTGTATGCTTAAATCTTTAAAACTACGCAACGGATTTTGATGCGGATTTTTGAAATAGATAGAGTAATTTAAGAGGAAGGTTTATATGTATAATACGTACAAATTATTGTACAGAAATCTATTTGTACCCGGGCGAAGCTGGGCCGGGCCGCTAGTTCGCAATGAAATCCGCAAAAAATTGTTTTATTGCACTCTTGGGCAGTCAATACACATATAACAATAGTTATGACAAAGTGTTCTTATCTGTAGCCAATAAACAATGCCCGTTTACAACTCGGGATGTCTATAAATATTTATTGGTGGAAAGCAACCGCTCCGTAGTTTTTAAAGATCCCTACTATAGTTGGGAACAGTTCACGATTTACGATCTTCTTGTATCACAGGTATTTTGTTGAGTTATTGTGTGAACATTGTATGTATTGGCACTTTGTCGGGTGTTCGATTTGTTCGATGTTTTTGGTAATCGACTTCTAAAGTTTCTTTGTTCTTAATCGAGAAAGCAATAATATAAGTGATGGTAAGTAATTATGTATGTTATAATATGTTTATGTATATATGTTTCCGATATATGATGCCAAAAGGTTCTTGAGGCCGAAACGTTCTTGAGTGGAGTCACGTGCAGGCAAGCGAAATGTTGGACGCCAGCCTACGAGGTGGACGGACGATCTGGCTAAGGTTGGAGGATGTCGCTGAATGCAGGCCACTTCCAACAGGTCATTGTGGAGATCCTTGGGGGAGGCCTATGTTCAGCAGTGGTCTTCCTGTGGCTGATGTGATGATGATGATGATGATGATGATATATGTTTCAATATAATGGACTGTCCATTTGATTCGTACAACTGACGCTGCCCCAACTTTGGTTCTGTTCTCTTATATCTATCCCATGTTTGTCTGTCGTTGAAATATGTACATCTGGTGTGCAATAAAGCTTTAAATAAATAATTAGGTAAAATACAAAAGTAATCATCAGTTAAAGATGATTAAGTTGAAGATATAAATCTTCTAAAGTCTTTAAATAAACCTTTGTTATACCATGTTTACCTTCATAATATATGCTTAAAATAATTCTTCATATAATATTAGCTACAAATATTTCAAAGCGGCCAAAATATTCCTTTATTGCTATTTCCAAAGCTATTAAATATTTTCAGAGTTCAGAATACTTAATACAGCCACTTTTAATTTAGAAGGGCGTGAAATTCCCGAGCCAACTATTTTTATAATTAAACCCTTGCTCGAGTTTCGGATCGGGACACGTGCCAAGTAAAAGAACAACAATGTAGGCCGATGTAAAATAAAGTTCATTTTGCTACTTCTTTATTTAGTGTAAAATATTTTATTATATACCCACCTGCATAGTAGGTTCACTGGTGATTGGTATCTATGTGCCTGGGCGGGTACCATCGCAATGTCTATTTCTCCCACTAAACAGCAGTATAAATACACTGTTGTGTTCAGTTTTAAACACACTTGGTGCCAAGGTAACTATTGGACATTTAGGACTTAACATCTGACGCCTCAGGATGACCAGCGCCATAGAATGCCAAACATTGCTTTGTAATTAATGGTCCTCTTTGGTTTATCTACTGTCCATGAGCGGTCATATCGCTTACCGTCAGGGAAATGGCATACTCAAATCGCTATTCATTGCAAATTTTGAACAAATGCTTGTACAGCCGAATGGAAGGATAATAGTGTACGTATTGTAGTTAATATATTAGTTCTAGAAAGATGTTATTGATATTTTTTTATCAGACAATTTCACAAAAATGTAGTCTGTTTTTTTAATCCTAAGGAGAAATTATTTACTTCGTATTTCGAATCTAACCATCAGATTTCTTAAAGTCAAGGAATGTAACATATTGCCTACCATAATACATATATACCGGGTATCTCAAAACTGCTACCGAAAACGAAGCCGGGTGGTAGTTTTAGTGACTAAAAACACAATGCAACTAAAAATTTCGCAAAAAAAAACGCGACAGTTATTTTTTATGATTTTTTTAAATATCGTCATTTTTGGGTGGTAAATCCATAGTTCTTGCTAAAATAATATTTTAAATACTTTTCTACCTTAGATTATTTAAAAATAAAAGGGTATACACTATTATTTTAGTAAAAAATGTATTTACCACCCAAATACGGTAAAAGGGAAAAAATAACAAAAAAAAATTGTCGCTTTTTTTCTGCAACTTTTTCTGTTGCTTTGTGTCTGAAGTCGCTTAAACTACCACCCGGCTTCGTTTTCGGTAGCAGTCTTGATATACCCTGTATAAAGGTACATAATAACTTATAATAGCCCAGGGGCGTGCACTCCTTGTAGGCAGAAATGCAGTGCTTTACTTGCCATTCACAGATATTTTATTATAACGTTCGTACGTTTTAGATGACTTTAATTTATAGTAAATAAATGAATAAACAAAATATAATAACTTAAAAACGCCTAATATTTTATAAATAGCACCTATTTGCAATCACGCAAACATTATGGTTGCCACGCGAAAAGCAAGAGGCGCTGTAAAGCAAATTAATGTACCTAATCAACCAAGTCATGCCGCCGCGTGCCGCATTACATTTGTTTGCATGTGTGTAGTAATTTTGGTGTCCGTGCACAGTCGCAAACGCACACACCCATGAATATTGAAAGCCGCGACTCCTGCGGCAGGCCTCGGGAGTTCGGCAGTTGTCGGGAGTAATCGTAAATGTTCGTTGCCTATAATCCGAGTAAAATTAATAGGCTGGAATCTAATAAATCACCTATGCACATTATGCATTTTTGGTTCGTAAGGTTTTATTTGTTTAAATAGAAATGTTTTGTGTTTCGCGGGGGCCATTTAGCTTTTTTTATGAGTTTTTGCATTGTTTAATATTTTATACTAGTATGTTTGTAAAAAAAAAATAGATTTCTTAACGGATTTTTCATTTTAACATTTGAAAGTGTGTACATTTAACAGTTTATTACGAAGTTTCGATATTAATTGTAGTCATTTGCTTTTCCTAGTGTGTTTGTTTATTTTTTAAAATGTTATTTGATTGCGAGGCTTGTGTTAAAAATGTATGTTTATCAAATGAATGAATGAGGTGGCCGAAATCTTGCGTTTATTTACATCGGGATAGGTATAGTAATCTCAACTAACCGGAACCTTGAATATGTGAAAATTGAAAGCTGACTGAGTTTTTTTTATTTTACTTATTAGAATTTCTTCCGCCGCGACGATCGATCGCTGTTTTGTCTGCGTTGCCGTAGAAGATGGACATGAATAGTAGTACATCTAAGACTTGTTATGTTGGCATGGTTTCCGACTTAGAGATCCGTCGCGTGGCTGTGACTATGCTAAAAAACTATAAAAGAAAAAGTTTTTGTGACCGAGTACTCCGCCGCATACCCAGTGTCATAATCCTGCGCACGCCGCTGTAATAGCCCGCGCCAAGTCTATCTTCCTATCTAATTTCACCACTTCTACCGACATCCTCTTCTATAAAACTATTTAAATATCCACAGCAGTGGAACGCAATGTAAACTGCACGTTACAAAGATTAAAAGTATATTTAAATGCTTATTTCTCGCTCGCAAACGCAATTCCGTGCACGAAGCGAGCCCAATGACGCGTTGTAATGCATCCAACGTTATTCACTCGAATTTAAAACCATATGTTCCTTTGTAAAACTTACTGGTATAAGTTAGAATTTTAATTTAGAACGTAGTTTTGGCCGAAGTGTAACTTACCGCAGTGGTAATTAAATGTTTAAGTGGGTTTTCAAAGTTGTGTCCGTGGATTTTGTTTTTGGTAGTGTAGTTAGTTTAGGAGGCTTTTGAATTTCATTACCGACCGTTTTTAAAGATTTTAGGAGATAATGATAAATATAATTAATTTTTAAATTAATGCAGTTTTATAAATATTATTTTGGACCTATAGTATAGTAACTGAAATATTGGAAATTAATAAATGTAATCCCTAAATATAGAGGTGACGAGTGTAATCCATTGCCATGCAGTGTTTAGTAATAATAAGTTCATATTTGATTCAAACTTGTTTAAAAAATTGTGTGACGTCAGCCATCAAACAAGTGATTTTCTTTTGCGTCACTAGTAGGAAAATGCAAAAGCCTTTACGGATATCAAAAATCAATAAATTCTCACAACAGAACCGTTTTGAGGACTTAAATCTATAAACTATACATCCATTTTTTATAAACATTTTATGGAATTCAATGTACGTAAAACCACTGCAACCATATTTGTTTCAATAAAAGAAACAGGAATTGGAATATCGTCAAAAATACCGCGTTTTTAGACACCAGTGTGGTGTTTTTCACGCTTTTTGCATATCCATACCCGTCCAGCGGTACAAATCCGATGGATTTGTAGTTTATGTATGACGTGTCGTCAATTTTTCTATCGAATTCTGCGAATGTATTTTTGAGTGTGGCATTTTCTACGCTTACGTTGATGGAGAGTCAAAATATTGTGATATAACGTACTTCGCATTATTGTTAGTAGTTAAGTTTTGTTTTTATTGAAATGAATGGCTTCGAATCGAGAATGCCATTCGCCTCATGGTAAGCGATACGACTGCCCAAATCATCGCATCGCATAAGAGAACGCTTAATTTTCAGGCAGGAGCAAAACCAAACAACACCTTGAATAACAAAGCAATGTTTGGCATTCACCTGCGCTCGCCATCCTGAAACATAAGATATTAAGTCTCTAAACGTCCATAATTACTCTGGCATAAAGGACATCCTTTAGGCGGTAGCAATACGCCAACTTAGATTTAGCTTATAAAATAACACGCTTATTATTTGTAATTTGAACATTATTTAAACACGCATTTCATTTTAAAATATGACTGCAGATGTTTAACCATAAAACATCTGCGAGTCGTTTTATTTAAGTAAGAATTTTTGTGTACCTTATTGTATAATATTAGTTAAAAAGATGCTGTGCTAAATTATTGTTTCCTAATTGTAATGGCCCGTTCATACCGGGGCAATAAAACTGTATTATTATAGTTAAGTTCTTTAGTGGCGGCAATCCTTTGCAACAAATTTATGTTTTTTAGACAATAGTACACAAGTATATAATTAACGCCATTCGAATTTCCGTTCTTCATAGAACTACAATCGTAATCGTTATCCGTTGAATCGATAATCGATTATCCGCTTAGTAAACAATTGCTGAATTCGATTAAGTAGCAATTTCCAGTATGCTACGTCTTACCTAATAGAATTTCGTTCCCAGGAATCGCTTTAATCGTGACGTGACTGTTTCAGTCGAAATATGGAAACGCGATTCCTAGTACAATAATTTGACTATGGAAGCAATCACATTATATTTTGTATTCCGTCTATTTGTTACTATAAGATTGGTGGTAGGTCTTTCATATGTGAGAGGCCGCCTGGGTAGGTACCAGGTACCAACGCAATGTCTATTTCTCCCGCCAAATAACAGTTTAAATGTACTATCCAGTAGTTACTCTAGCTAAATTGTAGCCAGAGTAACTACTGGATATATTAAGACTTTACATCTTATGTCTCAGGATGGCGAGCGCAGTGGAATTCCAAGCATTGCTTTGTAATTCAAGGTATTGTTTGGCTTTGCTACTGTTCATGAGCGGTCGTATTACTTACCATCAGACGAACGGCATGCTCGTCTCGTCATTCATTACAAAAATAGATGCAATGTTATAGCATTGCGTGGCTATTAGGTATATAAAAATAATCAAGTCAGTCAGTCTTTTACAGAAGCATACACAAATAAAGTATCATAAGTAAGTATCTGAAACGTTGCTTCTCACTCACTCTTCTCTTCACTTGCTCACTTTCAACAAATACTTTTGTATTAGCAACTTTTCTTTCACAACTAATTTCACTTCACTCTGCCTACCTACTTTATCCAGATATATAATGTTTATCCAACTATATCCTGGCCTGTTTCAGGATCTACTTCTCTTTCTAATTTACTTGACAATTATTCCCATATAAATCACACATAACCGTCGCGCACGTATCCAATTGGGGTAGGCTGAGACTATGGATATCCACTTTGCTCGATCCTGACATACTATTTTCGCTTCGACAAATTTCACTAACCTCTTAATGCATTCACGTCAGTTGAGGTACTTTTTACTTAACCCTGCCATCGATTTTATTCCCAACGTTATTAAAGCAGTACTTTATCACACCGTAAAAAAACCGCTATTTTTTTCTCCAACTGAAATAAATTCATTAAAACACCAGCCGATGAATTACCATTAGTAAAGGAATCGAAGAAGCCTACCAAAAACAACGGGGCACATAACGTGACAACACGGCAGCCAATTGAGGCGCTCCATAAAACATGAAGTTGGCTCGACGACGATAAGCGACCGCCAACATTGCGTGCCGCGCTTGACACCGCATAGCCGGGGTAGGGTTGCAACTCGCTGCTATATCTTGCATTCTTAGTATTTATAATAATGGGGCATCTTAACTCTACCAAAATATATTTTCGATAGTTAACTATTTGAATGTCTTATTGCGCAAATTTTATTTGTGATAGATGCAAATTAAATGTAATATATTGTTTATAATACAAATAATATTAATCTATAATCTAACAAGTGACCCAGCCTTTCTTTCCTGGAAATGAAATATATTTCTTTCTATCAATGAGATTGTCCAAAATAGTTACACCATTTTTCGTTCATCTTCACTTCACTCTATAAGATCAACAAAAATAATACAGTCTTTGTGGTGTTCATGTACAATGATTCCTTACACAAAGTAAACGCTGTGGTACTGTCACAAATCTCATAAAAAAGCATCAAAGTTTACGAAACTAGAGTGTGCCAACCCTAAGAGTAAGGGCAGTTGTCGATACAACCGCAACGTCGGACTTGGCTTAGCAGAGGTCACTTCACTGCCTTGTCAGGGATAAATCACACACTCAATACCAGCTAAAATTGGGAGTTTGTTTATCACACATTCTATATTACTCCTGGGTAAATTTTGAAGTGCATGCCGCAACCAGGACTGAATGAATGGGTCGGTTCTACAGTATGGTAGTATTCATACAAAGCCAACGTCAAGAAATTTTATTGCATTTCGTTAGGTGAGTGATTTGCTGGAGACCCAATTTGCTAGTAGCAGGACATTAATATCTGCTGAATAGCAACCACAAGGCTTAAGGACTCGTTATAGGAAATCACTTATGTGACTAGCGTTTCCGATTCTTACTAAGATATTTAAACTCGCGCCATTTCACCGGAAGGGTAAGCAGAAGTGGTATCAGGACATGTTTCGTTCCACGATGTGATAGGGGCCGCGCCCATCGCCAGAACCCAAAAAATCAGCATTGCAATCCTATTGTAGTGCAACTATAACATCGAGGCAGTTGCGATTGGAATTCGTCCTTTTTATATATGGACCACGCTGCTTTTACCTTCAGAGGCATTGTTTACTGTCGTGCCAATCTACTATTGAATGTATGTAAGTATGCCCACTAATCGGACGCTACAGAACCTGAGAGCCAGTTTCTCAGATTCCATCATCGTCTTGCCAATAAACCGTGATCCTCATTCTATCTAAATCTATAAAGACATCGGTATATTTCCATCTATTCAGATACATTATGTATTAATTTCTAGACACTGGTATCTTGTACGTTTCGAAGGGTTTACGCCTAAATCTGCCACCATAGCTTGCTGTGGGTTCATGGCCTTACGTATTGAAATTGTTTTAAAGAAAACCCAAATATGCAAAATATGAATAAATTTCATTTTTCTATTAATCTCAGTGATGAATATATCTGATAAAATAAAAGCAGTAGAAGGCCAACTCTTTAGAACTCCTCGGCTATAATAGTAATGTCTAACTATAAACCAAGCTCTCTGAAACACGCATTACCCCTTTACGATTCCTATTGTGGTATAACACGGAGATAACCAGTTTACAGTCCTATATGCCATTCCCGGAGTGGATTTCACGCAATCCTGTATCGATTGTCTTTTTATTAACTCTTAAACGTGCAGTTTAAATTAACATATGTAGATTAGGTTTGCAGAAAAATGTTCCGTGTGCTTTTATGCTATTAGCTAACAGAGAGCCAGTTTAGTAGGTTATTAGCTGAGGAAATAGTGTTTTACCATGTTTCATTTCGAAGTGAGAAGTTATAAATGAAAATGTGGCAGCAAAAAGTCAAAAGTATTTTCATTGTTGTTTGTGCGGTCCACAAATATTTCATTCCAGTCTGAGTGTTTGTGAGACTGAAAAGTATCTCCTAGTTCCTGTTGTGTTACCCACGACAAAAGACTCGATAGTGTGAGGTCAGGAATATGTATATGACAGTTGGTAGTTATTTAGTATTTATTTATTTATTAGGATCAGAGCAAAAACATTAGATTTGACATTCTGAATCTAGAACGTACAACGAATTTGCTGGACAGGAATATATTCCATCTCAATCATTAAGATCTATAAGCAAAGTGGGATCATTTACCTGAAACAAAAATATTTAAAAGATTAAAATATCACCACAAGAGAACAAAGTAAAACAAGAATATTAATAAATAAAACATTATCAGTTACAATAACAATGCAATAATACCGAAATCCCAGGGCACACCTCTGACTTTTCGGAGTCATGTGTGTATTGATAGTCAATCACCACGCACTAAAACGGTGAAGGAAAACATCGGGAGGAAACCTGCATACCATAGCGATTTATAAAAAATTTCTATGGTATGTAAGTCCGCCAACACGCACTAGGCCAGCGTGGTGGACTATATGGCCTAACCACTCTCAATCGTACTCTCGATTGTAGAGGAGGCCCGTGCCCTGCAGTGGGACGTATATGGGCTGATACAGAATACCGAATAAATCCACACAAACATTTAAAACTGCAGATACGCAATACGAAAAGGCATTAAAAATCACTGCGCTGTAATAAAATTTTGACTGCATTATTTTATTGTGAAGGTTGAATTTAAGCAATAAATAATCAATAATAAATCACACGCCGCCGGCGAAATACATTTGTTGGCGCGAAGCAACTTTTTCAATACCGTATTGGGAGCTGGTCGAAGTTGAATTATTCAACAAAAACATACATTTTATTTTTCAACTTTTTACTGTTCATAGTTGAGAGATTTATTCGCTATTGAACGAATATTCGACTTCGTTTATGTTTGGATTCTTGAAATGAGAAAGAGGATGATCTGATGGCATGTCTGCACCTTGATAGTAACTGTCAATCATTCAATACCCGAAAGATTTTGGGAAGTGTGAATGCGTGACTGTTTGTATTGAACAAACATATGTATTTGGGGGCAAAGATAAAGGCGTTTTTAGATTCAGATATTTTGTACTTTGCTGAAAAATCGTGGAAGCTCGAAAGTCAGTTGATGTGAGGTGTCATAATACTATTGTATTGCTTTGGCAGTGGCTTGTTTTTGTATGAACTACAAGAATTTTATCATTTGATTTTTCTTTAGCTGTAACACGTTTTAATGATTTATTATAGATATTGATTATATTGCAAACGAGCAAAACACTTGGAGATCATCGGCTTCTATGTATTTGTTCATATCAATACAATCAAACTGCTACATACGTGTACAATGGTATTCCCGGCAAAAGTCTAGTTGTAAAGACTGTGAATATAGACTATTTGAACTTCAAATTCTTCTTCAATATTTTCAAACTCTTTGAAACAAACATTGTAAAATAGAACTACGTCCAAACAAAGAACAACTATTTTTGTACTGAATTGATTTGGTGTATTGACATTTCTACGGAGTTGTTTCGATCAAACAATACGAGCCCGACAGTTTAGCAAAATTTGATTTATAAACCTAAATCGCCAATATACCGTGAGCCGCCATAGAATATGTAAATTAAAGAATGTAACGTTGTTATTTTTGTGCCTACCTCCAAACGATGGGGCAAAATTATTATTTTTATTTAAGGTTTTACCAATACCTTGCTTAAATGCGTTATAAATAGAAATAAAGTCTTCAAATATTCGTAATTAGCAACTAACCCTCATATAAGACATTTTATTTATTTATAATACTTCACTTGCATTGTATAGAAGGCGCATTTAATGTCAGAGGCATTATCTACCAGTCCACCTTATATTGTACATATTCTGTCATCATTGTCTGATGTCAAAAACGAACTTTAAATTAAAGGAAATAATTTCATATTAGTAATAGGGCCTATCCAAAATCGAAAGACTTGGGTACCAAGGGTTTTATCACAAAAATGTTGGCAAGCTCCACTCCAGAGATGTGTATGTAAAAACACTGCTCCATACTACAAATTGTTATTAAAATCGACAACTCCAAACAAAAGTTGGACAAACATTGCTGGTTTGTTACAGTATGAACCTCATAAACTCATAAAATAAATAATAAACTAGATTCTGTGGAGGTTTATTTATAGTTAAACGTTAAGCCTATTGGATGCAGTGCGGTTTCTGGTCACACTGGAAGTCTTTTATTGATACCTTTGTTAAAGCGGACTTCCTGTTTCTGAAGATTATATTATTGATGATTATGATGATAATATTGATGATACTTACAAAGAAATCAAAAGTATAGGTGTTATCAATATTTTTGAGTAAAGCCATGTACAAGCGAATATAATGTAAGATATCTACACATAGTAGAAAGACGGTCAGATAAAGATAATAGAAAGACGTTGGATGCAAGCTACTTCTATAAGATCGCTCTAAAAACAACAGGGTTGAGAGTATACACTCAACAGTGGAAATTCTGCAACTAATTCAAATTAATTATGAAATTATAAGTCTATTTTTTGTCCCGTCTGTAATTTTTACGTGACTTAATCTACATGTAAGTCGTAAATCAGTTGGGCAACCGACTTTGTCAGTCGCCGTTGTGGAAATCGCGCGCTGATAATGTACAGAATGATTTGATTTATTAAACACAATTATAATTTGAATTGACAGAATGGAAAAGATTACAATTATTTTGTATTATTATGTATCTTCTTTATAATTATTTTGTATTTTGTATGTACGATATGTTAAGTTTGGATTCAAAATTTGCCTTTCTATACTTAAATGCGTTCAAATTACTCGATTGCTGACGTCCTTGATCGTAAGATCATTATCCCTCAGATCTTTCATGACGACATCTAAAATATCAACTCAACTCTGCGACTTTTTACGGTCTCTCGTATCTGCATGTGACAGGCATAAAAACCATATTAAATGCAAGGAACAAAACATGATGCAAGAAAGACAAAGGACGAAGCAAACTAGACTGAACTTCAAGAGAAAACTGTTACTTCGTCATAAATGTTCTTATAGTGAAACATCAAACAGCTTCCTCCAAGTAACTTTATTTTATGAATGATTTGAGCACTCATACAACATTCTAATCTTCCATAGCACATACCAAATGTCGCCTCTCTAAAAATCCTCTATGCGCAAAAATTGTATTCAAATTTTGACGGAATGAAAGCAATGTAATAACATAGTGAGCTGATGGAATCTCAGATAGGTAGCATGTTGCATACGCGATGAGATTGCAAACAATGAGTGGAAAATAACAATGGGTCAAGTTAGTTCATTCTGATATTGCTGTCAGGTTTAGGGTTGTCAGAGTGTAATATTTTTTACATCATTATTATTTTCTTTATTTTTTTTTTTAAATATTTTTTCTATTTTTACATATATAAATTACAAAAAATATACATATAAAAATATTTAAATACGCGGCTACGCGCTGCTGGAATAACGTCCCGCCGCCTATACGATCTAAAAATAGTAAGAACAGTTTTAAACGCTTGTACAAACAATTTCTTCTTGCAGATCAAAAGCAAAGCTGTGAATCTTAGTCAAAATTCATTTATGTAAGCATGTATTATTCATTAACTATAACTATAACATTTCCTAAATTATTTAACAACACATAAATCAATAAATCAATAGTTAGTTTGCCTTACTCTTTGATACAGACCCAATTGTAAAGACAGTGTCTTGTTTAGTTAAGTCTTTTTAAGTACCTAAACAAATAAATAACATCTTAATATCGTCCTCTCACGTCCCCGTCGCCCGACGAATGCAGACTGCAGAGAGCATTTTGTATTATAATTATTATTGTGCAATGCTGATGTGTTGTGCGAGCGGAAGCGGGACAGAGCATTATGCAAAGGCTTGTTTTTGCGTTGAGTTCATAATTATTACTATAATTGTATAAACTAGTTTAGATATTATTTTTTGCTTTTTCTTTGTATGTGTTGTACTGTTTGTGTAGTAGATTTTTATTTTTTATATTTTACTTGTTTCCTTGGTTATTAATCCTTATTATGACTTGTTTTTTTTTTTATTGTTATTTTTTAAGTATTAATAATTATACAATATGTTTTAATTTATGTTAGTATGTAAGCTGGCGTTCGAATGTCACTCAAGGTGACCACTGAAAACCAGCGTTGCGCTGTGGCTCGCGTCGCAGTGCAACAATAAGCTGAGTGGTCACCTACGTGTCACATTTATGCGACGTACAAACTCCCTTTTACTGTCTTTTTGTTGTTAGCTATATATATAAATTTATGTTAAACGAGTGTGTGCGTCATTTTATTTGTGGCTAATAAATGAGTTTTTTTCTTCTTTCTTTCTTTCTTTCTTTCTTTCTATTTGAAAAATTAAAAACTAAAAAAAAATTGAGAACCTATGAGAAAAGTAAATGAAAACACATTCGATAATTTATTTTTCAATGATTTGAATATGTCGAGAGAAAAAATCAGGGCTCAATAACCGTACATTGTTATCAGAAGTAGATATTTGAGTGTTATAGGCATGATTGAAAAATACGCGACGTAAATAACGTGCAGACATTTAATATACTAGTACTTTTTTTCCCTGTGGCGCGTTTATACATATAAGCATTTAATATAATTTTTAAGTAGACCGCAAAACATCTTACCAAGAATGACCTTCAACATTCGGTTATTTGGTGTAGGAAGTGTACAGATGCTTTTTTCCAACTCCTCCTATTTGTTTCTTTTTCCGATTACTTTCGATGCTGCTTATGCTCTGTTGCTCGGCACCATTTTTTTTTGTGTCCGACTGCTGATCCTGGCTGACAGGAAAGTCTATACGATAGCAGGTTTAGAAAGTTGCAAAAAAGACAAAATGTAGACCGCTCCCAACGAATTGGTGTCGAAATATTTAGGCATGTAGGTGGGGCAGAATAATGCTGGAGAACATAAACGGCCTTATTACAAAACGTGAACTATCTAAAGTACTGAGTTTTGTACCAGGTTTAGACTACGGACCAAATGAAACGTTATTACAAAACCGGATTTAAGGCGAGTGCGAGCATTATCTATGGTACCAAAAGTTAAACCGCCAAGACCCCTAGTTTGCCTATCCTAGTGTACCTGTACTAACCTGGAAACGTAATATTTTTAAGTTGATATGTGCGTCACAATTGTGTTCTTATCACTTTTAACAATAACAAGAATAGAAAAATCACAAATTCGTTCAAAATTAATGGATTTGGAAGATTTGGAATACATGTACCCAAACATTTCGATAATATGCAAGTATGCCCGCCACACATTTCAACAGCGAACAATGTTTATTTATATAACTTAAAGTACTGTTAAATAGAATCAATAATAAACCGATATGTAAACATTTCGCTATTATTCAAGTACGCGCGCCACACAATTCATTCCTTTGTACGCTAGTTATATAAATAACTCAACAGTGAAACAAAAACAAAATTGACGCCATTTCAAATTAATCTGATTAGAGATATACGAATATATATGTTCGAATGGTAAAATAGTACATAATTAGCGTCATGATCTTCATGAAAATTACATTTTATTTACATTTTACCGATCTCTATAAACAAATTTATGTTAAACTAGCGGCCCGACCCAGCTTCGCCTGGGTGCATATATTTTTTGATTCCACTCCACACCAAATACATGTTATTTTTCGTATTAATCTCTAGTATACCTAAACTTGACATAGCTATCCTACTGTCTGGCTCAATCCCATCTCATCCGTCTGTTCAGTCTCTTCCCGATCCGTCCCGTCCTTTCTCTTTTATTATCCATCCCGTCGTATAACGTGCATTTACATTTCGTCCTATCAAATCTGTCAGCTATCCCAGCCCTCTCCCGTACCTTCCACTCTATTATATCCCGTCTCTCCATATACATGTACATATAAAGATAGCCTTATGAAATTTTGACATTAAAAACTTTAGCGTTTTTAATTGTCCATCCAATATTACGCACCTTATTTCAGCACCAAAATGCTGTTTTTCCTAATAATATTGCACGCCATTACTTTTTGTTAGTAATAAAGTAATAAAAACCATTTAAAAAAAATTGGCCAAATTGGTCCAGGCGTTGTTGAGTTATGCGCTTACCAACACTTTTTGTGATTCATTTTTATATTATAGAAGAAGATATTATAGTCCACCCTGCTTGCTTAGTGCGAGTTGGCGGATTTTATTTCACGTAGAAATTAATCCGAAAAGTCAGAGGTGTGTCCTGGGATTTGAACCCGTGACCATCGTTAACTTGTTGGCAGTCGCGTCTATTACGTTACCATATACAAATTAATAAAACCTTCATACTGCCTTACCAGGTGACGTAAGTAATAGAACAAATATTTAAAAATATAAAACTGCATATCGTTTCATTATAATGTCTAGATACGGCATCAACGTACCAATATTTTTTTTATTCTTGAGTCTGAAAACAATACTAATGCGAAATTTAAATATGTCCCCCAGCGCATCTAAAAGTATAAATTCAAAAAACAATGTCGTTTATGAAAACGAAAAATTATAATTAGATATATTTTGGTATACTCCGGCAAAACGCTTCGATAGAGTATACTTTGTTTAAAACTGTTGCAATAATCTCAAAAAACAATGGGCGATTTTGGTAGATGTGGACATCGTTTTAATTTACATTTAACAAAATTATGCGGAAGACGCCGTATCTAGATAATATTATATACACGATGTACACATTTTTTGAATTTTGTTCTATTTCGTCAGCCGTCAATGAAAGACAATGGAAAGATAGATCATTTTACGTTGGGTGGTAGTTGAAGCTGGACCGTCTTTTACGTCTCCCGTCAAATAAACAAAGATCATCCTATACTGGCTGGACGGATCACGCTTGAACGATACCCAAAAAAAAGGTTTTTAGTATCTTCCTCAGAAATTTTCCTATTTTTCTCACCCCTAAAACCTTCCCAGGACTTCCAATATTTCAAGACCAAAATCAGCCAAATTGGTCCAGGCGTTGTTGAATTATGCGGTTACCAACACATTTTGCGATTCATTTTTATATTATAGATGGAACGGTGCATAAATCGGCGAGTGAATGAAATAATGGATCACTCTTGTAATTTGTGGTAATCAGGAACTATGAACGGTACTATAGAGTCCTCGGTTGGTCTTGGATTTGTAATAAGAATGAATTTTAGTCCAAGAACTCACTTTAATACCGTAACAATCTTAGACTTTTTAGTTTTGGTTTAAACCCATAACTAAGCTATCTTTTTGTAATAAGGCGGAAAGTGTCTAAGCACCTAGCTTAGATTGAATTCAATAAAATCTAACATTGAGTTGTTACTTCGTTGGAATCTATCAACAAAATTGTTACACCATAGTTTTCTTAGGGTGAGAAATAAACATTCTTAATCTGCACTGTTCTAGTTCATGAGGCTTTACAAATACGAGTATAGCGTTAAATAAATTTAATACCAAAATAAAAATTAGCTTCTAGATATTGCTTTCTTATTTTGCAACCCTACGTTATAAAAATGGGACCGACTTGTGTAAATCTTATGAGCATACACAAGTTTCAATTTCAATATGGAATTCTTCAGAACACCGGTTGGCTTGGGAGACAGATTGTAAATATATTATGTGCATACTTTTATTTATTTCATACCAAAATAAACTTTGAGTAAAGTTAGAAACAATTTAGAAAATAATTTGAAAATCGAAGTCAATATGTAAATTCTTTTACTTGAAAACGTTGTTATAATACAGTTTTTTAACTTTAATATCTTGATTTGAGAGCGACAAAAACAGATTTAAATTTACTTCATATTGATTTAATTAAAATTAATACTGCTATAATAACTTCGAGTTGATAATGAATTTAAAAAACACTAATATGACATGACCGACGCGGGATTCGAACCCAACACCTCGGCTTTGCAATGTAGTAACACTGCGGCAACGAGGCAGTCGTGCTGAAAATGAGAACAAAAGAATAAAATTACTAAATACTTATACAAAAACACAAGATTTCTCAAACAAAGCACGTAACACGCCACACAATACCAGAACAAGACCAAAACTCGTCGTAAATATACGGTGGGCCATTTTAAAATCCAAATGGGTCATTATGGTGTCTTAGCGTTAAATTAAGGTAAATAAATAAAGCTGCACACTGCCTTACCCTTAATTTGTACCTTCTGTCGGCTAAGAATTAGCTGGACTAGATACGTCGAACAACTTTTTAGGGATATTTTGTTCTACTCTGTATGTCTTATTCAATTGAAGTCCACTACGTAGGTCTTCCCCATAAATCGCTTCATCGACATGTTTAAAGCGGCCTGCATCCAGCGCCATGTGTGACCTTAATCAGGTCGTCCGTCCGCCTTATGGTGCTTCGCATTCTTGCTATATTTCGTTTATTATGAATGAATTTTGTGAAAATATTATTTGAGAATTAATTGATATATTGGATGAGGGAATCTAAAGAAGTTGCTATGTTGTATGCAATATGCAATTGGAAACGAAACGGTATCGCTTAAGTCAAGGCGTTAACGATTATAGAAAGAGAATAGATTGAAAGTGCTTATAACTTGGCCAAGGGGACTGATAAGATATTGATGGTGGAAACGGTGTGAAGACGTGTATAGCAATCGTATTGTGTCAGCCCATATACGTCCCGCTGCAGGGCACGGGCCTACACTACAATCGAAAGTACGATTGAGAGTGGTTAGGCCATATAGTCCAATACGCTGGCCTAGTGCGGGTTGGCGGACTTATGTATACCATAAAAATTCTTATAAATCGCTATGTTATGCAGGTTTTCTCACAATGTTTTCCTTCACCGTTTTAGTGCGTGGTGATTGACTGTCAATACACACATGACTCCGAAAAGTCAGAGGTGTGCCCTGGGATTTCAACCCGCGACCACCGTGAACAATATTGGCAGCCGAGTCTAGTCCGTTTACCAACAGGCCACCACGCACTTATATCAAACAATATACAGGGTATCTCATGACTGCTACCGAAAACGAAGCCGGGTGGTAGTTTTAGTGACTACAAACACAATGCAACTAAAAATTTCGCAAAGAAATGCGACAATTATTTTTTATGATTTTTTAAATATCGTCATTTTTGGGTGGTAAATCCATAGTTTCTGCTAAAATAATAATTTAAACTCTTTTATACCTTAGAGTATTTATAAATAAAAGGGTATACACTATTATTTTAGGAAAAAATGTATTTACTACCCAAATATAGCCATAGGAAAAAAATAACAAAAAAAAATTGTCACTCTTTCTGTTTGCAACTTTTTCTGTTGCATTGCGTCTGAAGTCGCTTAAACTACCACCCGGCTTTGTTTTCGGTAGCAGTCTTGAGATACCCTGTATAAGTGCATAGTGTATAGCAAACAAGTCGATAAATATTAATAATTGTATTCTACTACAATATTGCACATGTTAACCATAAATAGTAACAATTTCAACTAGCCAACACATTAGTGTAACCAAAATTGCTAACCAAGTTGCATTCTCCCTCAAATTCGCAACCACACCCAAAACCCTAATCTATCTAAAAGCACTAACTAATTTGCTATTAGTGAATACGATTATCCGACCAGATTTTCTCGCGGATTCTATGGCAATTACTCTGAATTCGATTGAAACTCAGCATTCAGTTTTGGGACTTGTAATTAGTAAACATACAATGGGAGTAGATAATTATGATAATATCATCGCGTGAGCTTCAAATTTCTTGGAAATGGAAGATATTAGAATTTTGTATTGATTTGAATAGAACGATGGTGGAGAAATAATGTACATACATACATACATATGCTCACGTTTTTTCCCAGAAGGGGTAGGAGGCGGTGCTACCAAGAAAACCAATTTTCATCTGGTGTGTTCCGTTAAATTATGTGTTATGAGGAAATGTCTATTTTTCCCGCAAAACAGCAATGTAAATGCACTATTATATACCATTGTGAAGTAAATTGTAGCCAAAGTAACTACTGGACGTAAATGGACTTAACACCTTATGTTTCAAGATGGCGAGCGCAGTGGAATGCCAAGAATTGCTTTATTTCGAAGTATTGTTTGGTTTTGCTACAGTCCATGAGCATCGTATCGCTTACCACCGAATGGCATGAGCATGAACCACTTTAGAACACATACTATCTCGTACTTTACAGTTCTAAAAGACCTTTGTCCTCCGTAAAATCAGACAATAAAGAAAAAACCACCAGCATCGATCCCTGCAATTAAACTTAGATTAGTAAATTTAACATCATGAATAAAACAGCGGGAATACTTCGTCTACCTAACATGAGTGGTACGAAAGTACCCAATAACACACGAGTCGCTTCCAGAATGTTCTCACGCGACGCTGATCGCCGTTGAACGCTTCGGTACAGCAGTAAATCTGTGTAATTGGAAGCGGCGTGTAGATGTAGTGGGGCCTTAGCACCGTCACAACGTTAGTTATGATTTTATACGGCGCTTCTAACACTTGTGCCAATTTAATTTTTATAGGCAACTCTTCAAATTAATACGGTTGGAGTAGTTTTTTTTTATTGCTATGAATGACGAGACGAGCAAGCCGTTCGCCTGATGGTAAGCGATACGACCGCTCATAAACAGTAGCAACATTCCACTGCGCTCGCCATCCTGAGACATAAGATGTCAAGTCTCAATATAACCAGTAGTTACTCTGGCTACAATGTCCTTCAAACCGGAACACAACAGTGCATTTACACTGCTGTTTGGCGGGAGAAGTAGACTTTGCGGTGGTACCTACCCAGGCGCCCTCTCACATATGAGATACCTACCACGTTATTTTCCTAGATATTGTCTACTCTTTAGTAACTACTGGTTTATTCATACATAAGCCACATATAATTAAAATATGTTCTAGTATTGGAATAATTTTGGAAGAACTAGGCTTTGAACAACAATAAATGTAAGCGAGATATTGAAGACTTTGCTTCGTAACAAGCCGATAAAGGATAGTAGATATATTTATGTTCTGGTTAATAGTCAAGATCATGAGTTGCATTATTAAAAGCCCACCCGTCCATCTTGTAGATATTATATTTGTGATTTTATCAATACGTTTTCTTGACTCCATAACCCCAATCCTCAATATTATAAATTTTTGAGGGATATTTTCGCACAAAGTTATCCGGAAATGTTTTGATAAAGCGATTAAAATTAAAAAAAAAACAATAAAAACATTGCAAACACAATATTAAATTCGAAGCACAAAAAATAATCAAAAACAAAACTCATTTATAAAAAGAATCGCAACTTTCGTTTCTTTGTCAAAAGAAAAAAACAAAAAAAGTTCAGTGTCTGTTAGAGGAAAACTGTGAAAATCACAAGACGGCACAAACAGAACGTTGCCTATTGTTGGATAAACGTGTTCTTCCGTGACTTACCCGTATCAAGGATAATTAGGCTTATATGGGATGAAGCGATGTGGCGTACACCAAAATAGAATACTGATCTATAAATGGACTTTGTTTCGTACAATCTAAAAGTGATTATTTCTGATATATTAGTACGAAAATCTTTATGATAAATTGCAATTTTTTATAGATGGTCTTTGTTGTCATAATGTCTATAAATGTGATTAGAATCACTGTTATAATAATATGAAAATCGTGATGATAAATTGCAATTTTATCATGATGTGTTTTTTAAGTACACGTGGTAAAGATATCTCCAGTCTATCCATATATTTAATTTCAACTGAAGATTCCGAATAGCGATCTCTGGTTCCTTATATTAATATTGAGAGCTTCAGGAGCGCATTTAATTATACGCGTGAAACGTAAAACGAGACGCCGCGGGTACGATCCCCGCACCCGGCAAATGTTTGTGAGGCCCACAAGTCTTGCGTCTGGATGGTGTGAGATCGAAAAGTATATCATACAAGAGACAAGACTTAATTAATCTTATGGTTAGGACTAAGTGTGTGATCGTTGGGTGTATTTATTTATTTATTTATATTCACACGATATAAATAACAATGCAGTAAACTTCAGATCAAGAATACAGCAAAAGATAGAAGTAGATAGATCGTCGATACATTTGATTGAATACATTCCATATATCTATAGAATTTCTATGGTATGTAAGTCCGCCAACCCGCACAAGGCCAGCGTGGTGGAATATGTGGCCTAACCACTCTCAATCGTACTATCGATTGTAGAGGAGGCCCGTGCCCTGCAGTGGGACGTATATGGGCTGATACAGATCTATGGATTAGACAATAATGTCTTATAAACTTGCAGAGTCAATATGTTGACGCAACTACGAAAGCAGTTGTGAAATATATTGACTCAACACGCTGTTCCCTTCCATTGAACAGCCGTATATATTACAAATTAGGAATCAATCCGTCGGAGTAACCACGTTTGCGCCGTTTAGAATCCCATTTCATTATGTAAAGATGTTTCGAGAACGCCAACGTTGAAGACTATATTCGCATTGATTTCTTAGACTGGTGTACAATGGTTTTGAAAAGATTTAGATTACATACTTACATAAACTCACGCCTTCCTAGAAGGGGTACGCAGATGTGCCAGGACACCCACATTTCGCCTTGTATGTTCCGTCACACGATGTGATAGGTGGCGAGCCTATCGCCTACCACCATAGATTTAGATTATGATAATAATAAATTAACAACACCCAACAGTCACATACTGACTCTACACTAATATCGAGTCTTGTGTCGTCGGTATCAGAAATTACTAAAGACTTTTGGGTCTCGCAAACGCTCAGATCCGTAAGAAATAATTGTGGGCTGCACAAACATTTCACATGAACACCTTGTTTCACAGACGGACTGACCGACTGCGTCATGGAGGCTGCCAAAATGTTAAAAAAGACCATAAAAATTCCCACCATTCTACTGTTTTTCCACCCAACAACAGCTACTGGTTTTCTGTCTAACCGATACAATTGTGCTGCTGTCCATGAATATGATAGATTCTACGATATACCGGGTATCTCAAGACTGCTACCGAAAACGAAGCCGGGTGGTAGTTTTAGTGGCTACAAACACAATGCAATTAAAAATTTCGCATAGAAACGCGACAATGATTTTTTATGATTTTTTAAATATCGTCATTTTTGGGTGGTAAATCCATACTTTTTGCTAAAATAATAATTTAAACACTTTTATACCTTAGATTATTTATAAATAAAAGGGTATACACTATTATTTTAGGAAAAAATTAATTTACCACTCAAATAAGGTCATAGGAAAAAAATAACAAAAAAAAATTATCGCCTTTTTTTTCAACTTTTTCTGTTGCATTGTGTCTGAAGTCGCTTTAACTACCACCCGGCTTCGTTTTCGGTAGCAGTCTTGATATACCCTGTATAATGTACAATGATAAAGAATTTTAGTATACTTAAATACTTGGGTAAAGATTGCGTTTAGCTTTGAGCTTTTTATACTGATTATAAGTGTCTTCAATAACTTATTTCCTAGGAGTATAGTTTGAAATGAAATAAAATTAGTTTATTGATCATGTAGGGCAATTAAATAGCTCTTATGACAAGTCAATACATAGTACTTAATCTATATTTACAAAATAATTGATTATGTTATTATAAAAATGATTGAATGAGTAGCTAGTAATTACTAATTAATTTGCATTCGCGACTTCTGATTCCCTCTGTTTTCATAAAAAATTAAGATTAAAATAACAAAAAATACAATGTAAACCGCACCTTATTCTACGAGTTCCAAACTCGGGAAATTCGTGTGCGAATATTTTACCGATAAATATCCCGGGACGTTTCTTACTGTTTATCGTTTCCCGCTGATTCTTTTAACTGTTTTTCCTTTACCCCCAGTTTATCCCTGGATTATTGTGCTCAGATCTTGAGATAGGTCTCAAAGGGGGCGGGGTGGGGAGGGATACTAATAGCGTTAGGGAAATTGGATCAGTGTGGTGTTAGGTAATGTAAGCGCTTTGTTTACGGCAAATTACTTGGACTGAGAAATGGGACTGCTGGAATACTAAATACGATTTGGTTTAAAATTATACAGGAATGTTATGGAAATCCTCGAAGGAGACAAACAAAAGACAGTCGCCTTGAGTTGAAAGATGATCTGCATCAGCCCATATACGTCCCACAGCTAGGCACGAGCCACAATCGAGGCCGTTGTTACAATCTCTTACGAATCGCTATGGTATGCGGGTTTCCTCAAGATGTTTTCCTTCACCGATTTAGTACGTAATTTAAACCATTGCGTACATTATTATTTTGAGGAAAAACTATGCATTTGCCACCCAAATAGGATGAAAGTATTAAAAACAATGGTTACTTCTTTTTGGCATTTTTTTTTTGTATTGTTTCTGAAGTCACTAAAAAATTATCACCTGGCTTCGTTTTTGGTAGCAGTCTTGATATACGCTGTATTAATATTATGATTATCGTTGATTGCAATATAATACGTGTTACTTAATATTGCATTTAATATCCATTTAACTTGATTTCAAAGCAAGCTTACGATATTAGCAGACGCTGCAATATATTTGCCATAAATCAAGAGACTAGATATCAGCATTTAACCGATATTAGTGTGGGTTCAACGACCCGTCTCGTTAGCTATTAAAGTCAATGTGTGAATTATGGCTATTGCTTTAATATTGTTGAATAATAAGACAAAATAATCTAATGAATCATGTTATATCGAGAGATTATAATATAAATATTTAGTAGACAATATAACACTCTTGGAAAAGCACGCGACATCACGGATATTTCACGGTACAGAAAACAGAACTGTAATGATTACATGCGGTTCACCTGATGGTAAGTGAACACCGCCGCCCATGGACATCTGCAACACCATAGGGCATGGATGAATAATTGTGTTGTGCTATGTTGATTTGCTGTATTGTTTGTGTTAAGAGAACACAAGTATGTAATTTAACTATTACTGTATCAGCTCATAGTTTAGTTTTCGCGATATTTCGACAATGTTCAACAAATCAATTTTCATATTTGCTTCCAACAGGTTCCTCCTTGAATCTCTATAATCTATATCATAGAGATTCAAGGGGGAGTCCTATGCTCAGCATTAGACTTCCTGTGGCTAAAGAGAGAGAAAGAGAGACTTATAAAGATATTTCGTCTTTCGCTCACCCAGCTTCACTCGGGTACAAATAGATTTCTGTACAATAATATGAACGTATTATACATATAAACCTTTCTTTTAAATCAATCTATCTATTAAAAAAAACGCATCCAAATCTGATGCGTAGTTTTACAGATTTAAGCATACAAAGGGACAAAGGGACATAGGAACAGAGAAAGCGACTTTGTTTTATACTATGTAGTGATTACCGATCCTAATGGGTGACTTTCTGGCTTTATATTGACCACTAGTTTCTTAAACTATTCCGTCGATCCGTATTATATCAGCGAAGGAAATAAAAAAAGCCTTAAAAAATATATCCATATCAACGAATCTAAACAATGATGATCCAACGTAATTGATAATTCGATAAAGCATTCAATATTCAATGAATTTGACGTAAACCTCAAAGATAACGGAAGGTTTAAACTTTTAACCGACTGATGGGAGAAAATGATTACCACTCACAACGTTCCGTGTTCCCGACCATTTTACATTTAAATATTTTCACCTGTTCCATTTGAATATTTAAAATGCTTTAACGTTGGCATATTTTTTGGAAGAGATATTGCTTTGCTACTTTGACTTTAGACTTGTTCGACTGAAAAGACTTACGAGTTTTAGGAACACAAATCCTATATTGATTGTTTTCTCTTTTATTTGACCTTTTAATGTTATATACCTATATATTATAATTCTAAATTAATATAACAAAGAAGAAAGATTTGATTGTTTGTTTGGATTGAAAAGGCTCCGATACTACTGCACCGATTTAAAAAATATTTCACCATTATAATCTTATATTATCCCTGATTAACATAAAGAATATTATATTTTCACTAAAGTGTATCTGCGACCGAACAGAGCCGGGTCGGGTCGCCTGTATTAAATACCTGTACCTTTAAATTCCTTCTACAAAATAACACTATTAAATTCTTTTGTCTATCCATTCTGTAAAGATTTTCGCATTAATATATTATGTGATAGGTGGGACTGCTCCATGATGGAGCATTGGGCACAGCAGCTTATGTCTGTTGCTAAGTGCGCAGTGCTCTAGCATAATGGTCCACGTCTTTCTAGTTTTTTGTTCTAATTTGCACCTTTTTTACTAACAATAGCTTTTTGTCATAAGCAATAATGTACATATTAACACTATGGGGGCTGTTTGGTCTGCAATAAAAGCTTTTTTTTTATATTATAGGGGGCAAACGAGCATGCGGTTCACCTGATGGTAAGTGACACCGCCGCCCATGGACATCTGCAACACCATAGGGCATGGAGATGCGTTGCCGGCCTTTGAGGTGGGAATACGCTCGTTTTTTGAAGGTCGTTTTTTGAATTTTTTTAAATGTATTTATTTATTAATATACCTGTGAAATATTTTATAACCATACATAATTATTCGCCAATATAACGAGTTTTGCATACTTTAAACAGCGTTTCCAGTTGTCATGATCCAGTTAAGTCTATAAGTTACTATGAGCTAGGGTTTGTGCATGAAGCAATGGGAAGTATTAGGGTATTGTGCATATTGATGAAACTGTACAGCATTTTGTCTGCATAAGTTGGCTACTAGCTACATATTGTTATTTTAACATCTTTGGACTTATTTATTGACAAAATTTAATTGCACCAAAACCCTAAAATAATAATCAAAATTTGAATCAAAAGAGTGAATCAAGCCTTAATGGTCAACCTTTATAGCATCGTGTAAGATAATTTATGTTTAGAATATATTTAATGGTCAGATTTTCTACGAATCGTAGATATCGCTTTGATTTATATTTGGGAAACCAAATTCCATCATATTAATTCTCAGTAGACGCTATCCGTTGTTATACTCGTATAAGAGATTAAGATACCTATTGTTTTGACAACTTTTAATGACTTTGACATACTTCATATTATGAAGAGTCATCTTTTACACAATAATGACTAACCATCCAACAACCATCAATTATGAAGCATCATCATTATCAGCCCGTTGCAGTCCAGTGCTGGACATAGGCCTCTCCCAAGGTACGCCACAGAGCCCAGTCTGTTGCAAATTTGTAAGAGTAGCAAATATGTATTCAATGTAAATATGTACTCGAATTCCTGTCAAGGGAAAATTACAATTTATCGGGATAGTCTATGTGTTAATCCAGAGTGTGAGCTAGTTCCATGCCAAATTTTATCAAAAATGGTCCAGCGGTTTGAGCGTGAGTAACATACACAGAAACTTTCACATTTATAATATCTATACTAATATTATAAAGCTGCAGAGTTTGTTTGTTTGAACGCGCTAATTTCTGGAACTACTGGTCCGATTTGAATGATTCTTTCAATCTTGGGTAGTCCATTTATCGAGGAAGGCTATAGGCTATATATCATCACGCTATGACCTATAGGAGGAAAGCAGTAGCGATATTTCTAGCAAATACGAGGAAATTTTGTTCGTTTTTCGTGGTCCAATTGGTCGATATTGTAAACTGATAGTCAGAATTCAACATTTTGACCGCCATTTTAAAACGTGTATGCACCCGGGCGGAGCCGGGCCCGACCGCTAGTTAGTAGGATATTACAATATCTTCTATTGACATAAGTAATTGCCTCACCGGTTATTTGTAACAGGCATTTTGTTCTCAGTTTCCGCTGCAATTTCTCAATACCCCAATACGTCATTGAATGACAAATTTTATCAAGGGAACTGGGTTATTAATAATTTCAAATCTGACATAATGGGATTACCTGCGTGTTTTTTTTTTATTGCAATGAATGGCGAGACGAGCAAGCCGTTCGCCTGATGGTAAGCGATACGACCGCTCATAAACAGTAGGAACGTTCCACTGCGCTCGCCATCCTGAGACAGAGGATGTTAGGTCTCAATATGTCCAGTAGTTACTCTGGCTACAATGTCCTTCAATCCAAAACACAACAGTGCCTTTAAGCAATGTTGTTTCACGGGAGAAATAGACATTGCGGTGGTACCTACCCAGATGGCCTCTCACATATGAGAGACCTACCACCAGTAAATGTGGATTTGAAGGAGTGATTACAAATGTTTCATCTAAAATTAATTAATTTCTCATAGATTAGTCATTAGAGCGTGATCCCGTTCCGTGATATTTTGAGATTATTAAGGGATGTGATATAAATAGGTTTGTTGGCACAAGTTCACATTTTTTGTATTGAAAGATGTAACAATAATTAATATTGAAGTAATATTTTGTGTACTCTACCATTGTCAGTGTATAGGAAAAATATCAAAAGTAATAAAATAAAACATTGTGTAGTACTACACAATGTTTTATTTTATTTTCCGACACATTTTATTATAAAAAATATCCTAATAAATAATAAATGGCTCCAAGCCTATAGCCTTCCTCGATAAATGGACTACCCAAGATTGAAAGAATCATTCAAATCGGACCAGTAGTTCCAGAAATTAGCGCGTTCAAACAAACAAACTCTGCAGCTTTATAATATTAGTATAGATATTATAAATGTGAATGTTTCTGTGTATGTTACTCACGCTCAAACTGCTGGACCATTTTTGATAAAATTTGGCATGGAACTAGCTCACACTCTGGATTAACACATAGACTATCCCGATAAATTGTAATTTTCCCTTGACAGGAATTCGAGTACATATTTACATTGAATACATATTTGCTACTCTTACAAATTTGCAACAGACTGGGCTCTGTGGCGTACCTTGGGAGAGGCCTATGTCCAGCAGTGGACTGCAACGGGCTGATAATGATGATGCTTCATAATTGATGGTTGTTGGATGGTTAGTCATTATTGTGTAAAAGATGACTCTTAATAATATGAAGTATGTCAAAGTCATTAAAAGTTGTCAAAACAATAGGTATCTTAATCTCTTATACGAGTATAACAACGGATAGCGTCTACTGAGAATTAATATGATGGAATTTGGTTTCCCAAATATAAATCAAAGCGATATAATAATAATAATAATAATAAACGTTTATTTGGTTTAGAGAAAGTAACACAAGTTTAAATAAAGTCAAACCATAACAAAAAACAAATTAACATAAAAAAAACAACTAATACAATATATGCTCCCTAAACCAAAAAGGTTCCAGCTCAGCTTATTGCCGCAGCCTGAGCTACGGCGCTGGTTTTCAGCTGGACCTAAAATATATACGAAGTAAAAAAAAATACATAAAAACTTAAACTTTATAACTTTTGCGTAAAAACATATTGTCCACATTTTTGAAAAACAATTGAAACAATAAATATGTACGAGGTAAAAAATAAAACATAAAAACAAACTTTTTAACTTTTGCGTAATAACGGATTGTCCACATTATGAGAAAAACAAAAACATTGACACATTAAAAATAAAAATAAAACACGTAAACAAGAAAATAAAATCGTTAAATACCTAGGTAATAGTATAACATTTAACACACAAAATAATTCTAAACATAAATTATCTTACACGATGCTATAAAGGTTGACCATTAAGGCTTGATTCACTCTTTTGATTCAAATTTTGATTATTATTTTAGGGTTTTGGTGCAATTAAATTTTGTCAATAAATAAGTCCAAAGATGTTAAAATAACAATATGTAGCTAGTAGCCAACTTATGCAGACAAAATGCTGTACAGTTTCATCAATATGCACAATACCCTAATACTTCCCATTGCTTCATGCACAAACCCTAGCTCATAGTAACTTATAGACTTAACTGGATCATGACAACTGGAAACGCTGTTTAAAGTATGCAAAACTCGTTATATTGGCGAATAATTATGTATGGTTATAAAATATTTCACAGGTATATTAATAAATAAATACATTTAAAAAAATTCAAAAAACGACCTTCAAAAAACGAGCGTATTCCCACCTCAAAGGCCGGCAACGCATCTCCATGCCCTATGGTGTTGCAGATGTCCATGGGCGGCGGTGTCACTTACCATCAGGTGAACCGCATGCTCGTTTGCCCCCTATAATATAAAAAAAAGCTTTTATTGCAGACCAAACAGCCCCCATAGTGTTAATATGTACATTATTGCTTATGACAAAAAGCTATTGTTAGTAAAAAAGGTGCAAATTAGAACAAAAAACTAGAAAGACGTGGACCATTATGCTAGAGCACTGCGCACTTAGCAACAGACATAAGCTGCTGTGCCCAATGCTCCATCATGGAGCAGTCCCACCTATCACATAATATATTAATGCGAAAATCTTTACAAAATGGATAGACAAAAGAATTTAATAGTGTTATTTTGTAGAAGGAATTTAAAGGTACAGATATTTAATACAGGCGACCCGACCCGGCTCTGTTCGGTTGCAGATACACTTTAGTGAAAATATAATATTCTTTATGTTAATCAGGGATAATATAAGAATCTAATGATGAAATATTTTTTAAATCGGTGCAGTAGTATCGGAGCCTTTTCAATCCAAACAAACAATCGAATCTTTCTTCTTTGTTATATTAATTTAGAATTATAATATATAGGTATGTCGTCATCGAGTTATTGTAGAATCATGGTCAGGTATGACCGAGCGTTGTGCGACAAGGGTACTTGGTGTTGTTTTCTCGACAGGTTAACACACGAGGACGTGTGCTAGCAGGATGGCCGTGTCGTCATCGAGTTGATTTTTAAAAAACGGAATGCCAACCGCTGCAATTCCACTTTACACCTTGGGATGAAATTTGCAATAGCTATGTCCACGCAGCTCCTTTCAAGTCCTTGCTAATCGCAATGATTAGTTAGCTTCCTTGTATCGGATTATACAATGGCAATACATTAGTCCACTGTTGCGCACCAAGATCTCGCGTCCGTGTCCGTCTTATTCGTGAGAAACTCCGGCGTATCACTTGACTGGTCGACTTTTGTGTTTGTAACGCCTCAGTCAATGCTCTCAAATTTGCATTTTGTTATTCAAACACAGCATGCAAATGTCAAAAATATGGTCTCTTTCCGAAATTTTATTTTGAACCGACACGAATCCCACTTCTGATAACGAATTACTATGATGTAAGTTCGTTATCATGCTGGGTATGCTCGTCATTATGCTTCACAGCTAGTTATAGCTTAGTATTGTGGGCGTATGTGGGAATGTGTCAGATCAAATCAATGGATCAAATCATAGGAAATCATAATCTTACTCACGAAACGCGAGACAGTCTCCACGCTCTTACGGCACTATTATCAGATGATAATATTTACTCTCTTGATGGCAACAAAGCGTACTGCTAACTCGCAGACCGTTGAGATGTCCCTGACTTTTCTTTTATGAAGTCCCTGACATCTTCAGTCAATATCTAGCGTAGATTCTGTCGAACGCATATAGAGGGCGTTGGCATTCCGTTTTTAAAAATCAACTCGATGACGACACATATATTAAAAGTGCCGTCACTAGGAATCATTCAGAGAAATCAACTCGATGACGACAGGTATATAACATTAAAAGGTCAAATAAAAGAGAAAACAATCAATATAGGATTTGTGTTCCTAAAACTCGTAAGTCTTTTCAGTCGAACAAGTCTAAAGTCAAAGTAGCAAAGCAATATCTCTTCCAAAAAATATGCCAACGTTAAAACATTTTAAATATTCAAATAGAATAGGTGAAATATTTAAATGTATATATAGGCGATCTTTGCCTATATCAGAATTGGCCCTAGCGTCTCGCGTGGGTATTTGGGCGATTGAAATGATCTTACAGCGAGATACAAACAAAGTTATTTTAATTCGGAAGTATTGATACGTTGCAAGGAACTATAGCGGTTCGTCTGAGACGTGGTGCAGTTTTCCACAATCCCAATTTTACTACTCCAGAATGATCACAACGCTCCATGACAACGCTCCATCGCGTCGACCAGACGCTCCGCTAGACTGACAACTGCCAATCTTGTTCCTTCACAACTCAATAGATGGCGCCAAGGATGCCAGCGCCGTCATGTAAAATGGTCGGGAACACGGAACGTTGTGAGCGGTAATCATTTCCACCCATCAGTCGGTTTAAACCTTTCGTTATCTTTGAGGTTTACGTCAAATTCATTGAATATTGAATGCTTTATCGAATTATCAATTACGTTGGATCATCATTGTTTAGATTCGTTGATATGGATATATTTTTAAGGCATTTTTGATTTCCTTCGCTGATATAATGCGGATCGACGGAATAGTTTAAGAAACTAGTGGTCAATATAAAGCCAGAAAGTCACCCATTAGGATCGGTAATCACTACATAGTATAAAACAAAGTCGCTTTCTCTGTTCCTATGTCCCTTTGTCCCTTTGTATGCTTAAATCTGTAAAACTACGCATCGAATTTTGATGCAGTTGTTTTTAATAGATAGAGTGATTTAAAAGAAAGGTTTATATGTATAATACGTACACATTATTGTACAGAAATCTATTTGTACCCGGGTGAAGCTGGACGAAATATCTTTATAAGTCTCTCTTTCTCTCTCTTTAGCCACAGGAAGTCTAATGCTGAGCATAGGACTCCCCCTTGAATCTCTATGATATAGATTATAGAGATTCAAGGGGGAACCTGTTGGAAGCAAATATGAAAATTGATTTGTTGAATATTGTCGAAATATCGCGAAAACTAAACTATGAGCTGATACAGTAATAGTTAAATTACATACTTGTGTTCTCTTAACACAAACAATACAGCAAATCAACATAGCACAACACAATTATTCAATCTATTGAAACTCCGAAGCTACATTCAGAACGAATAACATCGCAACAATAGCCGAACTTCCGACGCTAAATATGTGCATTTTAACAAAGACTGCGCTAGTTTTCAAAACAAAACACTAGATGCCGCTATAAAGTTGCATGAAATGACTTTTAAAACACATGTGTGCATTTCGTAAACATTTTTACAATGTAGTTTGTTTGAAGTTTCTTGGGGTTTTAAATGTGGCTCAGGGAGATGACGTAAGCATTTACATTTTGTTTTAGTTTGAGCCTTGAGGTAAAATAGAATAGCCCCTGTCTAGGTGCTTGCTTCCTGCTTGGACATCAGTGATTAAGATATCTATGTCTCCCACCAAATAGCAGTGTAAATGCACTGTTGTGTTTCGGTTTGATGGATATTGTAGCTAAAGTAACTACTGGACATATTGAAACTTAACATCTTATGTTTCAGAATGGTGAGCGCAGTGGAATGCCACGCATTTTTTTCAGCTTTGTAATGATGTTTGGTTTTGATACTGTTCATGAGCAGTCGTATCGTTTACCTTCAGGCGAAATGCTTGCTCGTCTCGCATTTCATTGCAACAAAAAAGGGATTGAAAACTTGTTTTAACCGACGTCTTAATCGATCTTTAAGGATGGCCGAGAACTTATACGAGCTATTATATTCAAGTAATATACAAGTTCTTTTTTTTTTTTTAAATATAAAAGTAAGTAGGTATGTAAGTCCGCCAACCCGCACTAGGCCAGCGTGGTGGACTATATGGCCTAACCACTCTCAATTGTACTGTCGATTGTAGAGGAGGCCCGTGCCCTGCAGTGGGACGTATATGGGCTGATACAGAAGACAGAAGAATATACAAGAAATCGAAATCACTCACAAAATTTTAGCAACTAATTTTTTGACCTTAAAGAAGTTGAAACGTTTTGATGAAAGGCAAAATATCATCCAGCCAAAGTGTAAAGTCTACTAAATATCGAAAAAAAAACACAATTCACTTTCCCATTTAAAAATTCCATTAAAACCAGTGATGCGTGCACCTTCAAAACAATATTTAAACTTTACACTTGAAAAACTCTGGGATTTAAATCATCCTAAAGACCCATCGAATGTTATTCGACGCCAAAGCAAAGTTACTCCTCTTTTCAGCCAAGAAGGTTTCATTTTAAACGATAATAGCTGAATGGATTTTCCGAAATATACGATCTTTAAATTGATTTCGCCTAACGTAGCCTCAGGGTAAAATTAACAGTTAAAAGGAATAAAATGGTGTGTTTCATTTATTACGATTGTTACCTTCGGAATCTTCGTTCACGTTTAGTCGATTGTTTTACATTTTATCTGATCACGGTGGAACCAAATAATTTCTTTTTCAATTTGCATTGTCGTATGTTTCCTTTGTATTCCGTGGAAACTTTGATTCTATTTTTGAAAAGACTGATGATTAAAAAATAGAAATCTGGTGCAGAATGTGGAAAAAGACTGTTTCAGTTTGTTAAGGCCTTACTCCAACTAGCTGTCTTGACTTAACCTACAATTTTTTACTGATATTTGTATCAGTCTACTAGAAAGTGATAACCCCTCTACAATGATACACGAAATCGTGTTTACCCTGTATTTTTTTCGATATGAGCAGCACGGCCTAATTTTGTCTACCAGCTAGTAATTGTTCTTATATCTCCAACTATTCTCAATTTAATTGTACTAACATAGTCATTCTAATGAAAAAATGGCCTAATATATACATACATACAAAGATAATTTCCGACCCTCGAATTTCATTCACCCAAAAAACCATCTAAAACGCTGAAGTAACTAAAATCTCGAATCCATCAAAAGTAACAAAGTAACCAACACCAGGTAAATGAAAGGGCCTTTTAAAGTTTCATACCCCTACATACGCCCGTGGGCTGGTTGCTTTCAGCTTTTAATAGGCTGAAGCGTCTTAAGAATCCGTAGTTTAAAAGGTGATGCCGTCAATGGAAAAAGAGCTGGTTTTTTAGGAAGAAATTTATAGTTCCGTGAAAATAAAAATCGGGTAATGCACATGGGACAGGATCTTGGGCGTATTATAATATATGAGTTTTATATTGATAGTAATCATAAAAAATGTGCTGTTTTACTAGTATAAAGTATCTCAATGATCATGTCTAGTCATAGGGATTCTATTGCTAATTGTTGGTCTTTTACAAAGATTTTCACAGGGACCAGTTGTAGCAGCCTCTTGCTAGCATCCATAGCCATCCATATCCGTCCATAGCCTGCTTTCATTGTTATCCTCAAACCGTTCCTCATCATGAGAGAACACGTTGAACGCTGAGTGCACTATTACAAGAACACCACTCAAGATCCTCCTCCCCTTTTTGGACTATTATTAACAAACAGAATCTGAACCCAAAAAAGGTGTTACGAATCCATCAAACATTTCTCATGTTAGAACACGTTAAGCAACATAAACTTACACATACATCGTACAAAGAGGATTTATCATTCGTTTTATTTCCGCGTCCTCGGGAAATGCCATGAGATTTCCCGACAGTTATCTTTACCTCTGCTCGATTGCATAGTTTGTAACAGGGCGTGCGGTTTGTTGCTCACAATTTGTACGTTGTTACGGTACGATTCGACCCGACGTTTCTTGATTTATTGCTCCTTTAATACCGGTTTCAATTTGGCCTGTACTGTTCTGCGGAGTATGACGTCATTAGTGTTCTTTTAGAGAATTGTTTGAACATGTTTCAATTTACAGATAATGTCGGAAGGTTTTGGTAACTTTCTGTTTCTGTTGATTTTTTTAAATTGTTTTCTTTGGATTTAAATGGAGATCAAGAAACAGTTATAGAAACCAGGGCAGATCTCTGATGAGGTGGGTCCATGATCTGGCCCACATGGCGAGAAGAAGCTGAGTGAGGACTACCCTGGGCAGTCAAACGTGTTTGTTCGTTTATTTTGAGTTCGTTTATTGTTTAGCTTGGTAGCTTATTTTAATATTATACGTATAATTTTAATAATTGAAATTGTTTAAAAAGTAGGCTATTATAATTAAAATTTAAATTGTCTCTACCTGCGTACAATTAAAACAGCACGACAGCTTATTTGTGGAAATTACGATTACCAGAAATCAAACATTAATAATATGAAATAACGACGTGAATTTATTATTATATGAATTACGTATTTTAGGTCTCTGAATAGCATCTCAATATTCTCCCGAAAACCATATTTAGTCATGGACCAAGTAAACGCATTCCCACCACTTAGTTCCATGAATGAAAACTAGTTCAGTAAAACTAAAATAACACGTAAAGCTATAGCAATTTACAACAATGTTTATTGAACCATAACAGTACATTTTAATACTACTCTTAGTATTAAAGTTATATCGTTCAAACACTTAGTAATACTTCCAACAAAGATATCGGGAAAGATCTTAAAACTTCAATACCGACCAAGTTTGTTACTCGGTCACGCGAAATGGCGATAACTGTGGGGATTTAAACCTGTATTTCGTAGTAAGTATTTTCTTTAATACTGGGAATTGTAGCATTTGTATATTGTATTTTCAGTTTATACGCAGTTGAGGGAGATTTTGTTTTATGCCCAAATGGCGAGACGTACATGCCATTCACTTGATGGTTAGCGATACAACCGCTCATGGACAGTAGTAAAATCAAATATACCATAAATCATAAAGCAATGCTTGGCATTCCACTGCGCTCGCCCTCCTGAGACATAAGATGTTGATGTTAATTCTTCTGGCTAGAATATCCTACAAACCGGAACACAACAGTGTATTGACACTGCTGTTTGGCGGGAGAAATAGACATCCCGGTGGCACCTACATAGGCGGAATCTCACATATGAAAGACATATCAGTAAAATGGGGATAGGAAAGTCCATACCAGGTAACTGAGTAAATGTAAGGATTATGAGATCTTTACACATTATATTATTGTATAACTGGACAAAATCTGGTATCTCTTTATCAGTCCATATACGTACCACTGCCGGGCACGGGTCTCCTATACAATCTAGAGTTCGATTGAGAGTGGACAGGCCATATAGTCCACCTCGCTGGCTTAGTGCGGGTTGGCAGACATTATTCATGTCTTTATTCATGGTTTTCATCAATGTCCAGTCATGACTTACAACAGCGTGGCTCTACAATTTCCAAAAGGACAAGGGAGAGAAAACTATTTCACATTCCCACATTTATCTGAACTGTACTACGCTATGTACAAAGTATGTTTAAGAATGTTTATACTACCAGTTTAAGAACATCTAAATCTTTCATATAATTACAGCACAATGATTTGGACAAAAAACGGGCTGTCTTGAGTGTCCCTACAAAATAATGCTCTTAGCATACCAAAAGGGTGTTTCTTTTTTGCTTTTCTCATGAAGAAAGCTAATTAGTAAATCAACTTAATATTGAATAGTCTTAGAATCCACCACAATCCAGCCGTACTTTTATGCAAAAACGCTCCATACAAATTGTTATCATCGAAATATGCATTTTGCAATTTCGGTCCTTAAATATTTCCCGTGAATAATTTTCAATAGTTATTCAAGCCTTAATGATCGAGCTTCGGCTCCAATTTAATTCCCTTAATATGCCCGTGCAAAGACTGATAAACTTAAAATTCAACATGTATTAACGAAATAAAATCTGCGATGAAGCCGAATTTTGCCTTTTTGCGGCAACAAATTGCTTTTGTTTTTTAATGAAATATTATTAAATTGAGGTAATACTAGTAATTAATTAATATTTATACTCAGTGTATGTTTTGGTTTTCATATTTTTGATGGCCGGATGTATCATACTAATTGGATTGTTAATTTTAGGGATATACTAGATATTGTTGTGAGATGTCTCATTTTTTTGTTTCTTTTTTTTTAATTCTAGCACGGCACAGCGACTGTGAAAATATCGTCCAGATAGATCATATAATGACATCAGACGGCGATATCATGCCATTCACCACAATTATACCGGCCCGCTGAGATGCCTCTTCACGCTTCAGCGATAGGACCCAGGATTAAAGCAATGGAACACATATGATGGCAAACCATTCCACAGCTTGACGGTACAGCAGAGAAAAGAATTGGAGAACATTTTAGTTTGCGCCAAAATGGTTTGAACCGTCAAGCTATGACTCCGCAAGCCATTACGCGTGGTTTTGTTAAAGAAGAAGAGGAGGGGATCAAATTAAATAATTCCTCAGAGAATTCACCATGATACAGACGGTAGAACACGCTTAGGGAGGCCGACGTCCCTCCGTAGCTGTGGCGACCTTAAGTTGTCCGTAAAGTCTGCATCATTTACAATGCGGATGGCTCGAACCTGCCATCCATCCAAGGCATCGAGCAAGTACTGGGCGTATCAATCCCAGAGGTGCGGACAGTATATAGACTCAGCATGAATGGGCAGGCTCTTCCAGGGCTGTACCGCTGTCTCACAGGAGATCGACGTGCTGTGATAAAATCGCTGACGGGGTTCGCTAGGTGAGTGAGATTACTATATGCCCAATACATACTTTCTTTTATCATTATTTTTCGTCCCAATCCCCTCCCGATATGGTGACCCGGCAACACATCTATTATCCAATCGTCTTTTATAATCATGGGCGGCAATGATCACTTAACATCAGGTGACCCGGGCCCCCAGACAAATGTCACTTTTCTGTTCTCACGTGACTTCTGCCATTTCAATATATCTGATTTTTCCGTAGGCTTTTACGCTAACAGAAGTCACATTTGTTATGCCCCCTGTTTGCTCGATATCGGGACCTATAAAAAAAGATTGACTCACATACATTGTTGACACAATGATTGAATGAGTATGATATATTTTCAATAGATTAATAAAGCATTGCTAGACACGAGGCTCTTCAATTCCTCGCTTAGCACAATTCTTAATATTTCTCACTCACTCCTTCAACCCAGTAGATAAGAGATTCCTGTATGTACAGTCAGCAACATAAGTCGCTGAACACTTCACATTTTTTGATGACCTTTTTATGAATTAAAATTTGTACTACTCTGTAATCGTAAAATATAACCAAGTAAAATCGTCTATGCCGAGAAGTGTCATACGATATTGAAAGTAATTATTATTTTGGATGATAAGACAATTCCAAATCTCGTGAATGTGTAGACTTATGTTGCTGACTGTACATAGCACGTAGTGTTGTAGTGGCACCATACAATACTTAACAAAATTATACATGAAATTGCTCCTCATTATAGTTAGGCATACCACTTACCAACAGGCAAACCCCTTATTATTACATTAAATAACCTTGAAGTCACCAACAATGAAATAATTTATAACAGTCGACAACATTCCCCGTATTTGTAATCTGCGAAACAATTTATCCATAAAATACTCTTTATACAACATTAATTGTTATTCGTTCATAAAATTGAGTCCGTCGATACGTCAATTAATCTTGATAAACGGCATGACAGTAATCCGGATCTTTTGTAAACAGCGTTAATATTATTAAGTACTCCATATTTCGCTGTTTGGTTGAATATGTTTCTTTTGACGTTTTTTTACATAAATATTGCGAATATTACTGAATTGTAATGAGATTATTATATATGTAATTTTGTATATTTATGTATGTATTTCTATTTATCTATATAATACACAGCCTATAATCATATACATTTATGTATAGATATTTATTAGTTTACACCAGAATTTTTATTTTATTATTATTTAGTGATGCGCCTACTTTGATTTCTCTGCACCATCCAAAGGTTGACTGGGAGAGAATGCCTCAGGCATTAAGTCCGTCTTTATACTTTGTATATAAAGCATTTAAATAAATAAATTACCGAATCGAATTTACTAGCATTGTGTTTTTTTAGATTTACACGAATATTACACATTGAAATTAAACCATTTTTACAGATCTTATCGAGGATTTAATTTTTATATTTGTTAAGGTAGCTTTCATAAAATTCACTAGTTGGGTGAATACACATTTTAGAATGTAGTCATGCGATGATTATAAATAAGGTGGCAATGATGTATTTCTTCTAGAATTTTCAGCCACTTGAAACTTTTCAACTCCATCAGACCTCATTTTTCGTCGAGTTGCTATTTGGATGGATGGTTTTACTTATTCTCGCTATTTCAGGTCACCATTTGAAACTCTAAGATTTCAAACGTTAGTAACGCTTGCCATTGTGGATTATTATAAACCCCAATCGATTTAGGAAATATTTCACCAAAAGCACAATAGCTTACACTACGGTACATTTTTTATGCTATAAATAGTAACAAAAACATGCCGTTCCCTGATAGTAAGCTATACGACCGATCATGAACATGAACAGTGGAACCAAACAACACCTTGAATTACGAATCAATGCTTGGCATTCCACCGTACTCGCCATCCTGAGATATAAGATGTTATGTCTCAATATGTCCAGTAGTTACTCTGGCAACAATGTCCTTCACACCAAAATATAACAGTGCATTCATACTCCTGTTTATCGGGACAAATATACATTGTGGTGGTGCCTATTCAGGCGGCCTCTCACATATGAGAGACTTACCACTAGTCAACCTACCTACATAGTTATTCTTGTGTCAAAAAATAAAAATACTTCACAGTATTCCTGAAACTTAAGCTAAACTAAATCAATTTTGAAACCATGTCGCCAAAATGATTACACCATCCTATATAGATTTTTTTATGGCATATAAAAAGCCAGATAATTTATCCGTTTCAGGCTAAAAATACAGACAAAAGATCCGATAAACCAACATTTTCAGTTTGAAAACAAAGAGTTTATTAATAAACGCTATTAGTCGGCGGACCAATCACTAATGGACGCGTGGCATCGATGTCTGAATTATAAACTACATAGCCGGATCAAAAACAATGCCTCGAACCACACAATGGGTATTGGAAGGACATATACGCCTATTTGGCCTTTTTGTATACTTTTTTATTTATAGTGAAAGTTAATACATGATTAATTATCTATTGACAGCCTCCGTGGCGCTGGTTTGACGCCGGCTGTGAAACGAGAGGCCGCGGGCTCGATCCCCGCATCGAGATAAATATTTGTGTGACCCATAGTAGTATTTTTTCGGGTGTTTGTGACATAAAAGTCTCGCGTAGTTTTTAATACCCATGACACAATACTAGATCTTACTGAGGGGCAGGCTATGCATGTGGGTTTTGGATGTATTTGTATTTTCATCTCTCTTCAGACATATGAAGCCTCCTTTTTTGAGGATGAAAGGCGAAGCCGGCATGCCATTTGCCTGCTGGTAAGCGATAGACCACTTATAAACAGTATCAAAACCAAACAACACCATGAATAACAAAGCAATGCTTGGCAGTCTACTACGCTCGCCATCCTGAGACATGACATGTTAATTTTCATCATGTCCAATCTGGCCACAACGTTAAGTCCTATTATGTCCAGTAGTTACTCTATCTACAATGTCCTTCAGACCAGAACACAAGAGTACATTTACACTGCTGTTTAGCCGGAGAAATCCTTTCAAAAGGCCTCCCACGTATGAGCTACCTACAAACAGTAAACATGTATATTGCTGGACATAAGCCCCCTTCGGTATATTTTAAATATTTGTTGGAAACTGTCTACAGGGTATATCAAGACTGCTACCGAAACGAAGCCGGGTGGTAGTTTAGGTGACTTCAGACACAATGCAACAGAAAAAGTTGCAAAAAAAAGCGAAAATTTTTTTTTGTTATTTTTTTCCTATGACCATATTTGGGTGGTAAATGCATTTTTTCCTAAAATAATTGTGTATACCTTTTTATTTATAAATAATCTAAGGTATAAAAGAGCTTAAATTATTATTTTAGCAAAAACTATGGATTTACCACCCAAAAATGTCGATATTTAAAAAATCATAAAAAATAATTGTGGCGTTTCATTGCGAAATTTTTAGTTGCATTGTGTTTGTAGCCACTAAAACTACCACCCGGCTTCGTTTTCGGTAGCAGTCTTGAGATACCCGGTATATAACAATTTGTGATGTTACTATGTACTGTATCAGCCCATATACGTCCCACTGCAGGGCACGGGCCTCCTCTACAATCGAGAGTACGATTGAGAGTGGTTAGGCCATATAGTCTACCACGCTGGCCTAGTGCGGGTTGGCGGACTTACATACCATATAAATTTTATAAATCGCTATGGTATGCAGGTTTCCTCACGATGTTTTCCTTCACCGTTTTAGTGCGTGGTGATTGACTATCAATACATCAACTCTTCTTCTGAATAGATCAACTCTTGTTTTGGGTCAGACGGGATGTTTACCATCAGGCCAAAGGATTTAAAAAAATCGAAACAAAGGTTCAGAACTAATAATTGATTTTAAAATGGTATTTTTATGTGATTTCATACTTGTCTAAATAATTGATTGATTCATGACGTAAGGGTGGCCGAGTTATGACATTAACTGAAATAAGTGTTATTGATAGTAGGTCTCTCATAATTGTGTGAGAGGGCGCTTGGGTAGGTACCACCGAAATGTCTATTTCTCCCGCCATACAGCAGTGTAAACGCACTGTTGTATTCCGGTCCGAAATACATTGTACCCTGATTAACTGCTGGTCATACTGAGACTTAACATCTTATGTCTTAGGTGAGCGCAGTAGAATGCCAAGCATTGCTACTGTCTATGAGCTGTATTATCGCTTACCATCAGGCGAATGGCATACTAATCTCAATATTCATAGCAATAAAAAAATATCAGAGTATTAATCTATATTAGACCAGTATAATAACGTAATGCTCACAAATAATCTTGTTAGAAATAGTAAGTGTGTGATTGTGTAATTTGATATAATATCCACAATAATATCAATGGAGGATAATAATTAAAAATACAAATCAATAAATTTAAATTCTTTATTGTTCTATCTTACAAATGTTACAATTCATACGTTTTCAAAAAACTCACAAATCTGCAATGACCACACTGAAAATACATTAATAAAATAAACTTTGGCACGAACTTGCTACTTAGAAAAAAAACAGAAATAAAACATAATATTGGTTTGTAATAAAAACGAATAATGCCTGACTCGCTGATAGTTTCAGAAATATACTGGCCGTAATATAAAATAAATGAATAAATAAATTGCTATCACAAATAATTCATAAAATTGAAATTAAATAGTAAACTAATATGTACCTTTTAATATCAAATACAATATACAATTAGATAAAATAAAATTTAAATAAAGTTGTCAAGAGTATTACTAATTTTATTCATTTTCTTTGACTCAAATTATATTTTACATAGAATATAAACTAAAACCCAAAGACACTTAATAATAAGTATAATTTAGTTTCTCCTTTAAAGTAAATTGACACTGAAAATAATACTGAAAATTTTACTAGCAAAAACATGTCTGAAATATTTCTTATAATTTCTTAAGTTTGCATAAAACGTCGTCTCAAATGAGATACGATTTTATGAGCATGATTTACATCTTATTTCGGATAAGTGGATATTATTCATTCTACAATTTGTTTTTAAATCATTTTTGGGTCACTTTCAGTGACAATTTCAGGCTGGGTACAACAGTACTAGTTAACAACTGAATTTTATCCATCCAAAGGTCAGAAGTTATCCTTTTACTTTCGTCAAATTTTATTAGATTTTACCTATACGTTTTATCTACTATCCTTCAGTCTATAAATAAATATGAACATTGAAAAATTTGAATACAAAAAAATGTCTAAGCTGTTTTGTGCGGAACAACTTACAAAAAAGATTTAAAAAAAAATTTAAAAAAAAACTATTTAACGTTGTCCAACAACGCCTTTATGATACGCAAAAATAATATCTAGTAATGATATTTCCATAATTTGGCACTTTTTGTTAGGTATAGATCTACATTACAACCGGTAATTCAAATTAAAAATCTAAAATATAACTCCTACGTACAAAAACGTTTCAATGTTAATTCTTAGAATACTAGTTACATGGTTTCATTACTTAATAATAATTTACGATCCATTTACATACAGATATTTTGAAACATTCGCTTCTTCATTTACAATGAGTTTGAGCCAAAATCTCTGCAAATGGCTCCAATAATTTAAACACTCCATACGGCTAAACAATCACTCCTATATTATTTGGTATTCATCTAATTAAAATAATTAACACATATGGTCAGTCATTTCTTTACTTAACTTCTTTGGTAGAATTAAGTGCCATACTAAGCTTTGTTTAGGAATTTTATTAAGACATTATTCATAGCGCATAGTCGTTTTCAATATTACAACTATCCTATCAGACTGGTTAAAAATATTCTGCTTATTCTGTGGGTATAAAAAAATATTGATTAAATATCAAAAACAAATTCAAATTGTTTGCAATGAATTCTTTCTTATGCCGCTACTTGGGGTCCGTGTAAATTTTAACTTCTTGTCAACATGAGCCTTCATTCTTCAACCTTTCTTAAGAATAACATTAGTTTGAATACGATACTTAAAATGCATTACACTCTCGTACTCTACCGATCACACTCGTTCTGTATGTACTAGTCCCCTAACACACTCTTGCTACTTCCATGCGATTAAAAAATAAACACAATAATTTAATTCCATAAAATCCAGTCCGATTACATTGGGGTCACTCTCTCCGGCTCCTTTTCCTCTCTTAATGTATAAATTGTTCTTCGTACCGCGCCCCCTTCGCATCTCGAGCTAACGTGGTGCAACACCTCCGGCAAAGATTCCGCTTCAGAATTTATAATAGTCTCATCGATCGAATTGGCGCTGTCATCTCGTCAAGATCGGTGTAAGAATTCAGAGGTTAACACCCTCTGTGAATTCGCTTTCAATACCTTCTCGTGATGTCTTAGTCGGTGTACAATCTCATCATGGAGTACGTTGAAACACATCGCTGTTAACGCCAGACCAGTCATTATGTAGATCGAGCAGAACCAAACAGTTCCAGTGGACGCGCTGTTCTTCTGCGTCGCTCCGGGGGCTAAATGACCAAACCCTATGGTGCTGAGACTCATAAAGCAAAAGTAAATGCCGTCAATAGGACTCCAACCCTCCAACTGGTACAACACAAGAGCACCAAAGAAGATGTAAACGAAGATGGCGGCGAGGCATAAAGACACTGGAGCTAAAATGGAGAAACCACGTAATGACACCTTTGAATCAGTGTCTGTGCAACTCATAGAATCGCAGTCTCTTAGAAAACTCTTAGAAATCCTTGCGTCTTGTCTTTAATAGAAGTCGTACTCACGTTGTGCGCTTGCGATGCTGAAATTATTGTACCTGATGGCGATCGTACGTAATAAGGCTCTTGGAGATGTAGGGTCTGATTTCTATAATCATCTTGCCTTCGTACCTTCTCTTTCCTCTCTTTGGTAGTCATTGTTCTCTCGTCAAGACAGCAGTAGCCGCATTTGGTGCATAAACAACAACACAGGGCTCTGCTGAAGACGCTTCTAGCCAATCTTGATAATAGGGCCCCAACTACAGATAGATATAGAAGTGTCAGAGGTATGCCTATAACAGCATATCCTATAGTGACTGCTTTTCCTAAAGCAGTTCTTGGAGCTACACTGCCGTAACCTGGGAAAAAATATAAACATAAGAACTATGTTTGGATATAACAGCTGATGCAAGAAGTTTCCTTTCAATTTTAATAATAAAGAGGTGAAAGAAAAAATAAGCTTAACAAAGGTAAAACTGAATTCATAATTAATGGTAATAATATTTGTCATCATTACAGAATAAAAAATAAATTATGCGTGATTAAACACTGACTGAAACAGTGTTAAGGGCATTCAATTCTGTAACGGGTAGTTACTTAGTTATCTTACTTTAAGAACAAAATATTACCCACCTATAGTAGTAAGAACAGTCAACGAATACAAAAACGCTTTAGCGAAATTCCATTCATATTCATCAACAACCAAGGGCGGGGTGGATTCCAAAGCCCTGGCCCCGCCGTACTGCGCTGAAACATCCGCAGCCACCCTCGCTACGAGTTTCTCTTGAAACCTAGCTATCTCTTGAGCCGCCAGTCTCGTCCAATTCTCTTTATACAAAATATTCAGCGATACAGTTATCTCCCAAATACTCTCGACCGTCTGTGATCTCAATTCTGCACTGGCTTGCGTTATACTCCCATTCAATTTTGATAATGATACTGATTTTGGGTCATTCACCTGGTAAGATGTTGTTGCTAAGGTTTTCTGATGTACTTTTGCCGCGCTCCCCTCGATTGCTAGAAATATGAACGCTCCTAACAAAGTATAGGCTAGGAGTAAGACAAATATCCCTAAGTTTGTGACGCAGCCGGCGATCAAACTTTTCTTTTTGCTTTTTTTAGTTTTGACGCAAAGACAACACGTCGTGATGACGTCATCGTCGGCTTTGTAATCCGTTTTGCCATTCTTCTTGTATTTTCCATTCGCATAAGTTTTTTTCTTATTCTTATCCATGTTTCATAGGTATTTCATGATTTAGATATATAATTATCTTGATACACCGTCGAGACTTTCGACTAACTTAACCGCATGTTGTTTCATATCTGCAAAGAAAAAAATTATTGTAAAGTTTAAAGTAACTGGATGTAAGCCGCGTGTAAAAGGTATATTTGGCGAACTATGGGGGGAGAAATGTTCAACAGTGGTCTTATTTTAATTGAATAGAGAGAGAGGGAACGTTTAAATCATTTTACACACTATAATCTTGGAATTAATTCTTCAAGAATATGGATCCTGTTTACGCGATGAGGCGCGACTAATTCACAACCAATCATATGTAAATCTCCATAAGATCAGTGTCATCACAACATTCAATTAGCATTACATAACGCTAACCTAAATAAGCCGTAACCTTATTCTTCGACCTATATAAAACTGCTAAAATACTATTTGATCAGTCATTCGGATACCATGAAGGGAACGAAACCGAATTCAGCAAAACAAAACAAAACAAGCAAAAGGCGGGCAAATAAAAATAGAAAGGCAATTCAACTGAGAGCAAACGTAGATGTATTAGCATAAGTACTATAAATGACAACAAACAACGTTCTACAAAAATTACGCCAGTGTACTTTAAAAAGAACTGAAACACTGGAATGGAAGTTTTACTTAAGCAAATACCTCTCCGTATACTATGAATGCATAATACATTGAACAATAAATGCATGCAGCCCGGTAACCTAATGGCTCCAGCTTTTACTCATTTGGATAGATATGTGATCTCGCTTTATTCTCGAATGAAGGTCTTTTTCACTTTAATTGAAGTGAAAGTTGTTTGTTTTGATTTTTTTTATTTTTTATTTTGTTGCATGGGTTTGTGACTAATAATAACATAATTGCCGTATCAAATAGTAGGTTATTATCAACACTCAAGCATTTACATAATTTAGGTGGTCAATAGAAAGTGTTAAATACCATAGCATATCCTAAGGGTATTATTAGGGCAGAAACTTTTAAGTTATCGGTGCATTAGGGAATCAAACAGTTTCCACCACATTACATTCGGTTCTTTATTGATTGTGACTGTTCTTAATGATCTCCAACTCGCTCCCGACTTACAGAGTGATCGAGATTGCAGTGAAGAATGTAAGAAAATTGAAAACCTTTATCGTCTTAAAAAGCATTTTTTGATTTACGGCTGCTATTTTTTTACCGTAGATCGATTGTTATCTTACAAGAGTCAAAAGAAAGCATTGTAATGTAACATGATAAAACTGATTATTAATCGTTGCGAGATGCATAATTTATCGCTTCAATGGTTTGGTTATAGTAATATTATTTTTTAAACGACTTCAAAAAAAGGAGGAGGTTCTCAATTCGACTGTTTTTTCTTAAATTATTGAAAGTTCGTATTATCAGTTCTTCTTTTCACTTTTCGTGGTAGGAATGGATGGATTAGTTAATTAGTAGTTTTCTTTAGTACAGCATAGGACACTGGTCGAGAAAACGTCAGCTTGATGTTTAATGTTCATCATGCGCTATGGTCACCATGCTATACATCAAAATAAATTAGGAATAAAGGCAAGTTGATGCAAACCAGCAATTCTATATTCAATTTTATTAATGAATTGAAATTTAATAAATACATCACATACAAAAATTAACTATATGTAGTAACTGCTTATAAACGATAATGATTCGAATGGCCTATTTATTTCTCCTTCTACTTCGTCCTTTGGCATGTATACAGATCATAATGATACTACCTGTGACCCATGACCCCTCCATCTATACATATACATACATATAAATAAAATTGAAGTGTCTGTTTTAAGAGTGAAAATAAAAAAAATGTCCTACTACATATCTTTATATACACGATACCTGTGCCGAAAATGATCGTTAATTTTTTTTTGTCTGTCTGTCTGTCTGTCTGTTTGTTCCGGCTAATCTCTGAAATGGCTGGACCATTGATTGACCATGATATAATAAGGAGTAACTTAGGATACATTTATTTTAGAAAAAGTTAATACAAAAAACTGAAAATAAACGTGTAACGGGAGTTTATCGCCGCTCGCTAAGAGATGGCGTCACCGTAGAATTAGATCGTGGGATGGTTTCGTTACAAAGTTGATAATTAAAATAAAAATGCAAAAACCAAAAAAAAACTAAATAAACTAATTCACTTTTTTGTTAAATTCCACGCGGACGAAGTCGCGGGCACAGCTAGTAATATACTAAAAATATATGTAACTTATAATTAACTCTACAGTTACGGATCACTATGCAGCATTTTTATCACTTAAAATAAAAAAGCCCAGAGCTCCCCTAAAATTACGTACACAAATAGACTATGACAATCTTCACAAAGATATGATTAATGTTGATTTTTCCTCAATATACAGTGAAGCAGACCCAGATTTAGCCGCAAATAAATTATATAGTATCCTACCTAGTCCAATAGAACAAAATTCCAGTGTAAAATACTTAGTTCGGCGCCAGAGAATAATTCAACCGTGGATCACACCAGGGTTATTACGATGCATAAGACATAGAGACAACTTGCATAAACAATTAAGAAAGGACCCCAAAAATGAAATGCTGCGTATATCCTATAAGCGTCACCGTAATTTCTGCAATACTATTCTGAAGAAAATGAAAAGTGAATATGACAAAAACAGACTTAATGCAGCCGGATCAAATAATATAAAGTTGTGGCAATCAATTAAAGATATCGCGTATCTTAAAAAAAGGAAATCTAGCCCGCGTGATCTTCTCCAAAATAAAGAAACACCCAAGGAATCCGATAATACAATAAATCACTTTTTTGCTAATATTGGCAGAAGACTAGCAGAAAACATACAAAAAGCACGGCCCACTCAAGTCTTTCCAAATTGTCCTACACCTGTACAATTCTCAAATTCTCTTGTTTTCCTTCCAACTGACGAACATGAGGTGGAACGTATTATAACATCCCTTAAAAACGATAGTGCAGTAGGTTGGGAGGGTATATCCACCATGTTCTTAATATCATTCAAACATATACTAGTCCTCCCAATAACGTACATATGTTATTTATCACTATCAGTGGGAGTATTTCTATCAGCCTTCAAAAAAGGGCTCTTACATCTAATTTATAAAAATGGGGATCGAGACCGTGTTAACAATTATCGTCCAGTATCCGTGTTACCTGCAATGTCCAAAATACTTGAACGTATAATCAACAATCGTCTTGTTGGTTATCTAGAAAGTAACAATTTACTAAGTAGCCAGCAATTCGGTTTTAGGAAAATTAAATCTACTGGGCAGGCTGTGCATAATTTCACTGATTATCTAGTGAAAAACTTAGATTCAGGAAAAAAATGTCTCGCTATTTTCCTTGACCTTGCAAAAGCTTTTGACACGGTATCGATCCCCATACTACTGAATAAACTGGAGTATTTAGGTATCAGAGGAGACCAATTGAAATTATTTAAGAGTTACTTGACTGGTCGATTACAGTGTGTTACTCTTGATGGACATGTTAGTGATGATCTTCCAACTAGCTTTGGCGTACCACAGGGTAGTATTCTGGGTCCTAGTCTTTTCTTAGTCTATATAAACGAATTATGTCAAATCAACTTGACGGATGGAAACCTCTTGTCCTTCGCAGACGACACGGTCTTATACTTCTCAGGCAGCACATGGGATGATGTTTACAAATCTGCCCAAATTGGTTTTGATAAACTATACACATGGCTGGCGCAAAACTTACTTACATTAAATATAGACAAAACTAAACACATTATATTTACCATTCGCAACATACAACTGCCCGACCCCAACAGATTTAATATTACCGTCAACTCCTCTGACCCTAATTCAGTCCAATGCAAAACTCCGCCATAGAAAGAACTGCATAAATAAAATACCTAGGAGTCTAGGAATCTATGAGTAGATAACAATCTTTCATTCAGACCTTACATTAAACTACTATCAGGCAGAATACGAAACTTATGTTTGTATTCAAACATTTACGACACGTCGCTGATGCCTCCACTCTCAAAATGGTTTACCAGGCGTTATGTCAATCTTTACTTACCTATTGCATTACTTCTTGGGATGGAGCTGCCAAAAACCACCTAATGATAATCGAATGTGCCCAAAGAGTCTTATTAAAAGTAAGTACATTTAAGCCGTTATTATTTCCCACCAAAGATCTATATGAATTTTGTCAAGTGCTCACTGTCCGTCAACTTTTTATCCTAAATACTATTCTATTACAACATTCTGTAACAACTCCATCTGGCACCAACAAAACTAATCGCCGAAACTTACTGATTGCAAAATCTACTTCGTTTAATACATCCTTTAGTCACAGATTTTTTTGCTTTCTTGGTCCTTTTCTCTACAATAGATTACATAGAATTCTGAATATTAATACATACTCTGCTAAATATAATTTAAATAAAACAGTCAGTACATGGCTTCTTCACCAATGTTATGAAGAAACAGAATATCTCCTACATCCTCTAGCCTAACATATATACGAACGCACATACACACACACACAGGCACACGCACACGCATACGCACACGCACACGCATACGCACCCGCACACACACATACACATAACACAATCACACACACACACACTCATACACACACACACACACACCATCACCCATATGCGCACATATTATGCATGCATGCACACATAAATAAGACTACTGACACACACACAGAAAAACATGCGTGCATGCATATTATGTGCCTTAAATGTGGTATCCCAAATGGCAATTATTTGTACTAACCTAATTTTTATTTTCTTGTTTTGTTTAATTAACTGTAGAATTCCTAGTCTTTAATTATAACTACTTTAAATTACCCTAAAAATGTTACAAATCTAAAAGACCTGTGGTAACAGGTTACATTTGTAACATATGGGTGGTAACCCATTTCAACTAGGCCCTGCGACATACGGATGGCAGCTGGTGCTTATAGTATAGGACTATCCTAGTTTAAGCATCAGCAGTAACTCAATACGCTTGTTACCTAGCCTAAGCAAATATGTATGACTAAGTAAATTTATGTTTGTTAATTCAGGTTAAGGAAGGAATTTAATAAATGTTTTATTATTATATTTTTATTATAATCAAGATACACTTGACCCTAACCTCAAACCGACAATACACATCGAAATTAAAAACAACGCATTTCCACACTCCACGTCCAGCTTCATAATTGACCTTTTGTACTCCGAGGACATAATGGGGTCATTATCAACTCAACATTCCGTTGCCAAGTCATTATCTTATTTTGTACAGCACTTGAAGAAAACACTCGATTTATTTCACAACTTTCTTAATCACCTGGAGCTTAATTTTCACGCGCTCATTTTATTTGTTGTTAACAGGGCGGGTTGTAAATAAATTATTGGTGAAGTTTGCCCATTTCCCAGTTATTATCTGCTATGTATTGTCTTTGTGTTCGATACATTATACCCTGGTGATGCGACAGATATTGCCTCCAATAAATTCGGATTGAACTATGTCTCAAGTTGAATTAAGCAAATTGATGGTTGGAGTTTGACTTTCAGTGTTAAATAATTGAGTGTTCAGTTGTATTTTGGTCTAATATTAAAGTTAAATTCGGATACCAATCGGGAGTTGAGTTTCCTACATAGGCAGAGAAAAACGTAGGTTTGAAAAATTTATAAAGGATACCTCTTTGATCGCATTGTATGGGAAACTGTGATGCCAATTAACTGGACAGGTCAATAGCTGTAAAAATCCTACAAGGAGGTCCATGCTTAGCAAAATACTTCCTACAGCTGAAAATGCAATTGGTTCACTTGGTAAGTGATCAACGACGCACATGAACTTATGCAACACAATTGGACATAGATATGCATTGGTAGCTTTTATTGATAAAGATGATAATCCTTACTAATATTATAAAGGTGAAAGTTTGTATGTATGTATGGATGTTTGTTACTCTTTCATGAAAAAACGGCTCAACAGATTTTGATGAAATTTGGTATAGTGATAGCTGACACCTTGGATTAACACATAGGCTACTTTTTATCCCGAAAAATGTAGTGTTCCCGTGGGATGAGTCAGGAAACCAAATATACATATTTTCTACTCTTTCAAATTCAAATTGTTGGCACGGGATGTCCTCTCCTACGGAAGGGAAATATAGTCGACGGCACGCGGGAAATATAGTTAGTAGACACGCGAAATAATATGTTCTTGATGTGGATTGGACTCAAAAACTATCTGCACCCGGGCGAAGCCGGGCCCGACAGCTAGTAGGTGATAATACTCTCTTATTTTAATGTCACGATGTTGCATCTGTCCATAAATGCTGCTGTTGGCAATTCCATCCAAAAAAATTAATTAAATTGATAGTCTGTTTTACATTATGAGAGAAGTACTGGTCTAGAATAATTTTGTAAGGGGTGAATACTTGCCTATTTTCGTAAGTTTGTCTCTTAAAAAAACAGACATCTGCCCGGTCACATTTTTGCACGAAAGGATTTAGCTTAAGTTATAATCTAAATAAATACTTCAGAAATTTAATTATAAACGTTCTTTTCCCTCGTGTAGAAATATGTAAAAATGATAATTTTAAGATTTTCTCAAAAACTACTATTCTACACTCTATTTTCACACCGTAACGTAAATGAAATTTCTGGAGAATAGAAGAAATGTCTTACAAATATTAATCACGTTCTGAATATGATTTGAAATGACCACTAAGAAATTGAATTATTATATACAGCAGCATTATGTATAAATTGTACGATACATTATGTTTTCATGCGATGGCCAAGTCGATCCATTTATTTAAAACGTAAAGAATTTTTAACATTGATATGGTAATAACTAACGTAATAACTTTATATAGAAGGTCCCTTAAGGACTAAATAAATTAATCGACTTGGTATTACATGCATCTCACAACTTTTTGCGGTAGAAAACCTGAGCTGCGAGACTTGGAATTTTTTACGGGATGTTTTTGATGGGATAAGTCTATTACTAGACTAAAATGCAAATAATATTATGTACTATTTACTGTATTGTACTGTACTGTATAAGCCCATATACATCCCATTGTATGGCACAGACCTCCGCCACAATCGAGAGTACCATTGGTTTTACAATTTTTAAAATATCATCTCTGACTGTTACTTTAATTTTCAAAATTACTTTTTCACCATCTTCATATGATTCAATGTATGAATTGAATTCATTATGACTCAGAATTAAATTTACATTTGGAATTAAATTATATTCACATATAAACCTCATTTGAAAGGCTTAATTTTTTTAAATTCCTTTTTTATGTCAAATCTCATCTGAGAGTCGACTATTGCAGAAAAATTAAAAATTTAATCTACTTAGCGAGAGAGCTAAGGAATTTATTTTGTGGCGAACTAGGATTTTTAAATTTCTAAGTTGATTAAAGGTAAATTTATTTTCGATTTCTATGGAATTTTGAAGTATATATTATATGAATCAAAATTGTTATCACAGATGTAGTGATAAACTTTTCAAACTAGCTGATTGAATAGACTTATATACCGGGTATCTCAAGACTGCTACCGAAAACGAAGCCGGGTGGTAGTTTTAGTGGCTACAAACACAATGCAATTAAAAATTTCGCATAGAAACGCGACAATTATTTTTTATGATTTTTTAAATATCGTCAATTTTGGGTGGTAAATCCATAGTTTTTGCTAAAATAATAATTTAAGCTCTTTTATACCTTAGAGTATTTATAAATAAAAGGATATACACTATTATTTTAGGAAAAAATGTATTTACCACCCAAATATGGCCATAGAAAAAAAAATAACAAGAAAAAATTATCGCTTTTTTTTGCAACTTTTTCTGTTGCATTGTGTCTGAAGTCGCTTAAACTATCACCCGGCTTCGTTTTCGGTAGCAGTCTTGATATACCCGGTATAACTGAAAACTAAATGCTCATAAACAAATACGTGAATTAATAAAAGAAATTAGCATAATGGTTTCTTAGATTTACGCGAATGTTACACATTGAAATAAAACTATTATTTACGGATTTTATCGCGAATTTAGTTTAATTTTTTTACATTTTTGACTTCCCGACGTTTCGATTACTTTAATTTCAATAGCCTCGCGAAACATCCTGGACAGGAAACGGTGTTCTTTAGCGAGGACTTGGGGCTGGTCAAAACGGAGGTAATGCTTGGAGCCTTCTTCTATATGTTTAGCAACTGCAGACTTCGTTGAGCGTCGATGTTTGACGTCAGCTAAAGCTAAAAGACCAACTGCCAGACGTCAAGACACTGTGAGCTCCTTCTGCGTAGATCGGATCGCAAACACAGACTAGATATTTAAAATTAATTTTTAAATTAATAATTGTAAAATAAGGGTAGTTGAATTGTAACAGTCACAGAGCGGACGTCTAATACCTAAGTCCGCCCCGTGACCACGAAAGCTGTAAAGTAATCGAAACGTCGGGAAGTCAAAAATGTAAAAAAATAAACTAAATTCGCGATAAAATCCGTAAATAATAGTTTTATTTCAAAAGAAATTAGATTAAGGTAGAAAATATTAGGAACAGTTTTATCATTGCATATCGTATAAATATACCATGGACACCACGACAGCCTCGGTGGCGCAGTTGGTTAGACGCCGGCTGTGAAAAAAGAGGCCGCGGGTTCGATCCCCGCACCAAAACAAATATTTGTTGGGTGTATTTATTTATATATTTATGTTGAATGTAATTATTTATTTTAATTCTAACAAATTAATTATTTAAAGCCCTAAATACTAAACTATTACATTCAATCTTCTCTGTTTTGAAGCTAAGCATTAGGCCACAAATATATTCGATCGCATTTATCTAATAAACGAGTAAGGAGCGCTCGAACATGTGCAAACTCGTACAGAACAAAGTTTCCAGTTTGAACACTAGTGCAACGTGTTTTTGCCACGTGTAGCCCAACTAATCGCTAAGTTCCGCTCAAGATTCTAAACTTGATACACGGTATTAGAAGATTTCTAGGCGTCTGACAGACGCGGCTTTTGGAAATTAATCTTGGTTTCGTTCAGGAAGATTTTTGACGTGGTTTAGATTTCTATATAAAACCCATTTCAGTTATAGACCTATACTTAAACTGTTTTAGAATATTTTGTCTTCTTTCCTAAAATTGAATTCACAAGTCGTTCAAATGGATCAAAATAGTCGTACGTAAAATTGGTTTTAAAACTGACTAAGAATGAGGGTTGTAAATCAGTAGCAATTTATTTCTGACTCCAGGCTGATAATGAACAGAAAGATAAATGATGTTGGGTGTATTTATTTTATAATATAATTTAGATAATCTAATTGCATTAAATCACATCATCATCCATCCATCCATCAGCCAAATGAAGTCCACTGCTGAACATAGGCCTCCCCAATGATTTCCACAGAGACCTGTATGAGGCAGCCTGCATCCAGCGACGTCCCGCGACCTTTACCAGGTCGTCGGACCATCTTGTGGGTGGACGTCCTACGCTGCGCTTTCCGTTACGTGGCCTCTATTCGAGCACTTTCCGACCCCATCGGTCATCAGATCTCCGCGCTATGTGCCCTGCCCATTGCCACTTCAACTTGCTAATCCGGTGGGCTATGTCGGTTATTTTAGTTCTCCTACGGATCTCCTCATTTCTGATTCGATCTCGTAGGGAAACCCCGAGCATAGCCCTCTCCATAGCTCGTATTAGGATTCGGCATCAACATCAACGGCGAGTATATCACTCACCTTCGGTTTGCCGACGATATTGTAGTCTTGGCAGAATCGCTGGAAGACCTTAGCACTATGCTCGAAGACCTCAATCGAGTCTCCCAACAGGTGGGTCTTAAAATGAACATGGACAAAACGGAGATCATGTCGAATGTCCATGTTGTGCCCACCCCCATCGGTGTTGGGGGCTCGACTCTTGAAGTTGTTGACGAATATGTCTATTTAGGACAAGTGGTCCGGTTAGGCAGGTCCAACTTCGAGAGAGAGGTCAATCGTCGAATCCAACTCGGTTGGGCAGCGTTCGGGAAACTACGCGACGTCTTCTCGTCCAAAATACCTCAGTGCCTTAAATCGAAAGTCTTCGATAGTTGTGTGTTGCCAGTGATGACTTACGGCACCGAGACGTGGCCTCTCACTATGGGCCTTATTAGGAAGCTCAAAGTCACTTTTTATACGAGCTATTAAATCACAACCAAACAATAAAGAATAACAATCCACATAACACCGACATACTAAAATTTTATTAGCATTCTGAATTTATACACGCGAATCTCATTCAAAATCCGTTCGGGCGCGCAGGGTAATGAAATAAGTCATTTAAATGGGAGTAGAGATTTTAATGGTGGGAACATTAGACTGCTGGGCTAAAATGCGGTAATATTGGATTATGGTACTGATTTATGCAAAATCTTTATCGTGGTCGACACCTGGAATTGGATTTCGAAGTCGCATTACTTTTGCCGGAATAGTGAGATGATTTTAGGAATAGTCGCCTTCCCTTATCGGAGGTGTCGATTAGTTTCTATTTGAGTTGAAGGGAAATTTCATGTTTTACTTATACACCTTGATAAACAATTTAGATGTGACCTTACTGGTAGGTCTCTCATATAATGTAAGAAGCCTGGTAGGTACCACCGCAATGTCTATTTCTCCCGCCAAACAGTAGCGTAAATGCACTGTTGTGTTCCGATTTAAGGGACATTGCAGCTAGAGTAACTACTGGACATAATGAGATTTAACAAAAAATGGCAAGGTATGCTTGCCATTCGCCTCATGGTAAGCGATATGTCCGTTAGCGTAGCAAAACCAAACAACACCATGAATTACAAAGCAATGCCTTGTATTCCACTGTGCTCGCCATTCTTAGACATGAGGCTTAACATCTTTGATAATGTCTATGTCGCATCGTTTACTATCAGGTGAACGGCATGCTGGTCTCGCCATTCATTGCAATAAAAAAAGTGAAGCAGAGTGAAATAAATTATGACTACAATATCAGATAACACCATCGATATCTTTCTTGTATTGACTTCGAAAGACATGGTAGGGGACAAACCATTTGTGGAATTGATCACTATGCTCGTAATAAATTGACGTCTAAGGTATCCAAATGTATAATATATGCAATAAATCTTAATAGGTAACTGATTAAGAATGCGTTCATGGGCGATGTTTATTGATTTCCAAACCTATGGAATACTTCTTACTATTTTGTGATTGTAGAGTAGGCCCGTGCCCTGCAGTGGGACGTATATGGGCTAATATAGTATAGTATGAAATACTTAAGGTCTTCCAACCTTCATTCACAATCGTATTGATTCGTTTCTATTGAATCAATAAACAAAAACAAAATGTATCCAACATCCAACTCTGACCTGAGATTAACCGTATTTAAGAACGTAACAAAACCCAGCAATACTCCACGTCTTAAAGCATTCATAAAACGATACACTATTCATCGCAAGACTCCGGAACAATAGTGCGGTTAATGGCACCGTCCCCTATCCGATTATTGGCATCTGCTTTTAGTTGCAGTGCAACCTCTTTAGGAGCACTCTCCAGTTGTTTAAGCATTAACGTGGCACTTCCAAGATCCAAACCGTTTGATTGTTATCGGGAGTATCAGCATTTGCAGTGAATTGAAAGGGTACTGGGATTGTATGCGGAAGTATATGTATTGTTCTTATGGGTCGTTATTGGGTTGTTTTAGATCTCAGTGACGTTTATAAAAAGCTATTTGATGTTAGGAATAGCATTGGTAATAGTCTTAGTCAGTTATGGGGTAAATAATTATGTATAAGGTCAGTACTGAACTCTGAAAAAGCGATTGAAATTAACCTAGTCTCTTCTATTAGTTCTATTATGAAGTCGGATTATTTAAGGATTTCCATATCTTGAATTGTTTATTCACATAGCTTCTCCAGATACTCGTAATAATCACCATGGCAAAAATTCGTCACCGGATCTTAGGTTTATAGTTAAAGTGTTGATGTAAGATTTTCAAAAACGTCTTAGAGTTTTTCAAATTCCACAGACGTTATTTGATTTACGGAAATGTTTCTATTTCTAGAATGTATTAATACAATCATATATCTTGACAAAGGAAATCGAAAATTCAAAGATTATTATTAATGTATCGGAACTAATTGAATGCCGACGTGACAGTGGAAACGATAATTAATTATTCTCATGTAACATTACTGTAAGTAATGCTACGGTGTGTACTATGGTTACGTTTAATGCGATCTCTAAGGAAACCCCTTAACACCTTATTAGGCCTACTTAATACCTATTACGTGGTTGCTTTGCTTCAATGAATTGTGTTGGTTAGTAGCATATATCTCATACAAATATTTGTATGGTATGTAAAGTCCTCCAATCCGCACTAGGCCAGGCTGGTGGACTTTATTAGCCTAACCACTCTTAATCGTAATCTCAATTGTAGAGGAGACGCATGTCCTGTAGTGGGACGTATATGGGCTGATTCGGATACGTCATACAATAGTGCTTGACATTTGTCCAATGTTTTTAAATGGTTTTATTTAGATTGCCCTGTTTGATTCTTTTTTTGTGTCAAATTCAGTAATAAAGTTTGATTTCCTGTTGACAGGTTGATCTGTTTAGTAAATATCTTTTATTTTGAACCAGCTACTTTATTTTTCTTTCCCTGATCAATGTCGTAGATCGACAAGCGGAGTGGTGTGATGACTGCTACCCAGCCACCTTCTGAATTATTCTCTAATAATAAATTTATTATTTTTGAGCCTATATTGCGAAAGGTTGATTCGTAATATAAACTATACTACTTTTAGTAATATACAGGGTATATCAAGACTGCTACCGAAAACGAAGCCGGGTGGTAGTTTAAGCGACTTAAGACACAAGGCAACAAAAAAAGTTGCAAAAAAAGTGACAACTTTTTTTTTATTTTTTTCCTATGACCATATTTGGGTGGTAAATACATTTTTTCCTAAAATAATAGCGTATACCCTTTTATTTATAAATAATCTAAGGTATAAAAGTGTTTAAATTATTATTTTACAAAAAACTATAGATTTACCACCCAAAAATGACGATATTTAAAAAATCATAAAAAATAATTGTCCCGTTTCTTTTTGAAATTTTTGGTTGCATTGTGTTTGTAGTCACTAAAACTACCACCCGGCTTCGTTTTCGGTAGCAGTCTTGAGATACCCAGTAGTTTTTAAAAGCCTCTGACCAACATTGAACATTCCATGACCAAAGATGACAAAGATGAATATGGTCATATGACCAAAAACATCAGGGACATGTGAAAATCTGTAAAGAATTCTATTGAGCAGGGCCCTTTAAAAGGCTGAAGAGGGTGACAATGAAACAAATAGACAAGTCACTAAAATATCAACAAATAAGAATTTAAGTACACTTTCAAATCCAACAACTTTACTTATTTGGCTAAGAGTTTTTAAATGTATATAAGAGTGCAAAAAATGCTTTAACTTTTACTCAAAACACTTAGCAAAATTACTCAAGTTTCAACACTTATTGCACTCAAAAAGCATCGCCGCTGTAAAAATACTTAAAGTTGTGAATAAATTAAAAATATAAATGCAATTCGTGTTAAAAGAAATTATGGTGTAACAATTAAATATGCCAACACGTATACGTAGTATACTATACGTATCATTCGACATTTATTTCTATTTTCTATTCAAATTACAGAAACAATTTTTCTGTATTTTGTACGGCATATGCCTTCTCTTATTATCAAGACTATAATCGAGAGGTGTTATGCCATACAGTCCATTGCGGTGGCCTAGTGCACGTTGGCGGACTTTATATCTTAGAATTCGTTACATATCGCCATGGTATGCAAGATTCCTTACGATGTTTATAGTGCACGATGTTTTCCTTCACAGTTTAATTTTTTTATGACACACTAATTACATTAGTGAAGTAGGTTTAGAGAAAATTATTATTTAGAGAAGTAAATATGTATAAATGAAAAATATTTCTTATCAAGCTGTTTTCTTGCAACTGTAATTCATATTTTACTTTTCTAAATAGCAAAGTGATTGCACCTTACTAACATCTGTATCTGTATCTGTATCAGCCCATATACGTCCCACTGCAGGGTACGGGCCTCCTCTTCAAGCGAGAGTACGATTGAGAGTGGTTAGGCCATATAGTCCACCACGCTGGCCTAGTGCGGGTTGGCGGACTTACATACCATATAAATTTTATAAATCGCTATGGTATGCAGGTTTCCTCACGATGTTTTCCTTCACCGTTTTAGTGCGTGGTGATTGACTATCAATACACACATGACTCCGAAAAGTCAGAGGTGTGCCCTGGGATTCGAACCCGCGACCACCCTGAACATGTTGACAGTCGCGTCTAGTCCGTTTACCAACAGGCCACCACGCACTTACTTACTACTTACTTACTAACATAATTAAACTTAAATAATTCGCAACTTTCCCAAGCTTTGTATAAGGGTAATTCCGAACGGCTAAAATTAAAATACAATCCTAGACAAATAAATAGGAAGCCAATAAGCCAATACCATTTAGAAGGAAATTCCTAAATCACATCGCAAATATCAAATAACAACATTTCAAAGACTGAAGCTTTTCAAATCAAGTACATAAATAATGCTATATATGTATTCAGAAGTGGTCTGACTCTGAATTTTTGATTACACAGAATGCGCTTTGTGACTCGAATGCATAATGCTTTCTGCCTGACTGGCGCGAAAACTTTAAGTTACCTGCCTGTCTGGGTAGATCACACCATTTTTGTATTACGGCTTTGTATGTATTAGCCCACATAGCATACTATACAACACTGTAAGGAACGGGCCTACTCTACAATCGCGTGTTCAATTGAGAGTGGTTAGGCCATATAATTCTGGTGAATTGCCAACATGCATTAGGCTAGGGTGGTCCCTAGCCTAGTGCATGTTGGCTGATTTTACACACTATATACATTTTACAAATGGCTGTGGTATGCAGATTTCCTCACGATGTTTTCCTTCACTCTTTTAGTGCGTGGTGAGTGACTATCAATACACACATGACTCCGAAAAGTCCGAGGTGTGTTTACGGTTTTATTCAAGTTAACAACTGACGCATAATCTATGTGTTACTTGTATGAGTAGACGATTTATTTCTTTTATTCGCGTGTTAATAAATAAAAAAATTAAAGGTGCAAGTTATAAACTCTTTTTTACCTGTCTGGGTAGATTATTTCATGTTTAGCCCTGATTGACTCATCTTGACTATTTATAACAAAACAAATATAAGGTATTATTTATAAAAAAAAATCGTTCAACCAATCAAATTTTCAACACCAAAAAAAAATATATTTTCCTCAAAATCGAAACAAAAATCAAACGCATGTAACACAAGCACGTTTCAATTAGAGAGGTTGAAAAAAAGAAGAATCACGCACGTATTTTTTATATAAAAAACAGACAGTAACCAATCAATGCAACGGTTTAATTATAGATATGTTGCTATTCCACTTTCCCGGTTCTATCCAATTTCGCTACACTCGGCTGTTTCAAGTAGTGACCGGTCAGTGTTCAATTAAATTGGACCCTGTACAGCGCCTCACATATACTTCGCCAACACCGTGTTGCAGCGAAATATTTTGGCTGCAAGGTATCTGGAATATTCGACAATAAAGTGTTCTACCCGCTGATTGGCCCGCATTCTTTCGCCTTTCAAGAGATTAGAATGTTCCAAGTGGTTTTCGTAAAAATTCCGCTTATTTCGAAGTTCTTTTTTAAACGAAATATTTTGTGGATAGGCGTAACTGGATCAAACATCGCGAGACTTCACCGACTCCGACTTCACAATATTGTTTTATTTTTAGTGAAGTCTGAATAATAAATAGATTTTTTTATTTAGATGTTAAATACAGTGTGAAAATTGGGTGTTCTGGTTGCATCTCTGCCTTCCCTTTCTGGAAAAAAGGCGTGAATCTATTTTAATGTTATTTAAGCGTTAATATGTACCTCGGTAATGCAAGTCAATAAATATTGCTTTTGATTCTTATTTAAAGAACTACAAGAGAAAAAGACATGTCATACCTTAACCTTTTGTAAGAAAAAAGATAGCTGCATAGTTTTCTTTAAACAATATAAAACATGTATGCAAAAATATACCATATACCGCAAAATTTTAGATTCCAATTCATAGAGAGATCTCATAAATAACTTATGACTTGAATCTTGAATACCAAACTTGGGCAATACGTTTTCAACTTTCGACTGAAATCTCTCCCGAGTGAATTTGATCTGGACACTTGTCCCCTTTATTACTAAGATCCTGTAATCTCTGACATACGGGATACCAGGAGTGTCGAAGCAGTAACTTGAACCCCAAACAAGAATCTGAGTTTGCATTCGGAATTTGTGAAACAAATTAATGGTAGTTTGAGGAATGATTAAAGGGCTGTTATATGGGTCAAATTTAAGTTTTGGGTTAAGATTTGCATGTTGGAGATGTCTTACATTTAGTGATAAACAATAAATATGCTACAAAAAATAGTCTGAAAACAAACACTGATTTTGTTTTAAGATACTGTCTATCCAGTCTCCAGACAAAAGGCTGGCAAACACTATTATGAGTCCTTAAATTGTATATTCTTCATTATTTAATTTTAGGTATTAGAGGTGACCCAGACATGTTTTTGGAACTAGAAAATAATATTTAAATTCTTTAGGTGATTTATTCTTCTTCGTTCATGCCAATGGCTTATATGGCATAGATACAGTGTTATTGACACTTTAACAGTATCCCGGCCTAGTAAATCGCTATGATAGCGTCTGTTGCCTTGATGATGACGATTTTAGTCATTTCACAAATCCTAGCCAATTGAAATGCACTGCACATCAATGGCCGTTGGGACCGAAAGGTTCTAGAGTGGAGGCTACGTACAGGCAAGTGAAATGTCGGACGCCCGCCTACAAGGTGGACGGATGACCTGGCAAAAGTTGTAGGAAGTCGCTGGTTGCAGGCCGCTTCCAACAGGTCTATGTGGAGATCCTTGGGGGAGGCCTTTATTCAGCAGTAGACTTCCTGTGGCTAAGATGACGATGCACATAAATAATTCTACCACAAAATAAATTCAACAGAAGCACCGATATGTCTCGTAATAAGTTCAGCAAATAAGCTATGAACGATTTACTATCGGAAAATTTACGATCACACTCAAATAGTTACCGCCGGAACATTCGACAATTTGAATGCCTTTAACGTTCTGTGCCGTTAAAATTTCTATGCTATTTTATGTGTACCTTCATAAACTATTCTCGGAACGTAGAGGGCAGTAAACGTATTATCTACCCTCATTTTATGGGTCTAATGAAGCGGTATTGGTTAATTTGGTGGACGGAATTGCTTGTAAAACCTGATTGTGTGTAGTAATGTCTCTGATATTTATTTCCGCTTTTATCTTTATTTGTTGCGGTATTTACGTATATTTTGTTATTCCAATGAATTGCGGAATGAGCATGCCATTTTCCTGATGGTAAGCGATACACCACTCATGAACAGTAGCAAAAACCAACAGTGCTCAACAGTGGGATGAGATAGGTTTAAACAAATGATATACTAATACTTACCCCATAATAATACACCTGAACTAAACATACCAAAACTGTTTACGTGTGGTAGTTCTCCCTTATGGGAGAGGCCGCCTGAGTAGGTACCACCGCAATGACTATTTCTCCTGCCAACATCAGTTTAAATGCACTGTTGTGTTTCGGATTGAAGGATATTGTTGCCAGAGTAACTACTGGACATATTGAGACTTAACACCTTATATCTAAGGATGACGAGCGCAGTGGAATGCCAAGCATTGCTTTGTAATTGGAGGTGTTGTTTGGTTTTGCTATTGTTCATGAGAGTTTGTATCGCTTACCATAAGGCGAAATACTAGCTTGTCTTGCAATCATTGCATTAAAAAAGAGTTTCAATGTCCTAATAAGCGGTCAATTTTAAGTATCAATTAAATCCACACAATTTCTAAACCAATGAAAAGAGTTAAAGCCTCAAAAATGTGGACAAAATACTTTGCTGGACAGCGACGGATGACGCACAGAACAATTAAAGCGTGCCTCACGTACGTAAAATACTCTAAATTTTACACACAAATTGTAGTGTTTGTGAAATGTTTTCAAGTACTAAATTCAATCATTCATTTTATGTACGTAGAGTTATCTTTACAGGCATAGCTCGTGGATGAAATCATAAATAAAATATGGTTCTAATAATGATAATTCCAGTCCCATTGATTTTTTCAAACAGGACACAATATGAAATGCCAAATTTATGTTGTTACACAGATACGCCATATCTTATAATGGTTCATATACCTAATACCTATCCTTAACTCACACTTACATGGGGTCAACTCAATGGGACATTTTAACTATGTTGGAGAATTATTTGTTTTATCATTTTTTATTATCTGCTTGCCTGAAATTTACCATTTTGAGATAAAATCTTGAAGACACGTTGACCTAATTATATTCATAGACGGCACACTCTTCAAATTATTTATATCGCATACATCAGAAATCACGATAGACTTTCCGACCTGCCAAGACCCCGACCCAAAACAAACAGCTCCAAACACACACAACATAATCGTAACTCATCAATGAATACGACATAAAAAGCACTTCAAACAATCTCACACACAATAACCGACCAAAACAAAAGCCGAATATAGGCAGGAATAAAGACGAATAAATTTCAACCCCGCGAAACTCGTTTAAGGGAGCGAGTAAATTAATTTTATTATCAATTTCGTTCCATTTACTAAGCTCAGGAATATTACGGGTGCTGTTATGAAAGTCAAATTGATAATCTCTCGATGGCTTTGGAGACATTTTGGAGGCAAACCGTGTTCTGTAATTGAGTATTTTTGGAATCGACTACCTGTATCCGTAATAGGAAAATAAATCGTAATAAGAGGTTTGTGTGAAGAAAATAAGCAACAAAATGTGGTAGGACGACATTGAGATAATATACTAGAGAGGACACTGCAAACAAATTGTTTGTAACAAAATGAAGGGTACATTCTATTTCTGTCTCTGTCACGCCTACGAAGTAACATTATCTTCCCTCTCGCTTCACTGTGTACCCTTGTGCACTCACCATACGCACTGATTTTGTTCCCGATGTCCCCTCTACTATAATACCTCAATGTAGGGCGACCACTTTATGTAACTTAAAATAACTTTTTGTTAAAGATGCAAACTGTCAGTTCTTAAACATATTTGTATTTTTGAATTTTAACCGAATAACTTATTAACCTATCGGAAGCGTATTTGTACTGTGGTAACTATGGTAACGCCAAACAGCAGTGTAATTGCACTGTTTTGTTTTGGTTTGAAGGACATTACAGCCAGAGTAACTACTGGACATAAAACTCTTTGACTCATTTAACTCTGCAACACATTTAACTCTTTGGACAGAATCTATTCTATGGACTATGGTATGGTTTAACAGAAATCCGACCAGAACAACGACTGCCATTGTTCTTTTAATTTGTGAAATTGACACTGTCATTTCGAGGGCTCCAATGAACACTCCTCTAACATAAAATTTATAAATTTTCTTTCTTCGCGTAAAATGCTTTACTATTCAGCAATACATAACAAAACAGTTTTCAAATTTACATAACGCTAACTATATGTACTTATAGTTAGCGTTAAGCAAATATGAAAACCCTCCCACTATGCATTGCTAAATAGTAAAGCTTTAAAGGCGAAAAAGGAAAATTTAAAAAATTTTAGTTATAGGAGTGTTCATTGGAGCCATCGATTTGATATTATTAATCACTATGTTGCAAGATCTATGTTCAGCAGTGGACTTCCTGCCTGACTAAGATGATGATAATGATGATGATGTAACAAGACATCTAGATTAGTAAGCAGTGTTTATTGTAATACATTGTCATTATCGCCACCCTGAGTCTCTAAAACACCTCAAAAGCTGTTAAACGTCAGTTTTATCCAATAAATCCTTGAGGGAGGCGTTGTAAGTTCATAGCACTAACATAGTAGCATAGGGATGCGACATCGTACATGAAAAATATTGAAAATGATTATTTCGATTCTAGCGCCACGCTTTGGCTAGAATGATAAATTATCGTGTAAGTATAATCATTTAAATGGAATTGTTAAATAGTAGTAGTGTGCCACTAAACCAAAAAATATGTTTTGTATGTTGATATTACTAACGTCTGTAAATTTAACCAATGGAAACTTGATATTAATAAAACCACATTTTTTTAAATATTCACATTCAATTTGAAACTTCGCACCTTTGCCCTAACCTATCCTCTGATGGCGAAATCACGTCGAAAAATAAAAACAGAGTTGCGCATCTATCTCTAAATATAATACTAATACTGGGTATATCAAGACTGCTACCGAAAACGAAGCCCGGTGGTAGTTTAAGCGACTTCAGAAACAATGCAATAGAATAAGATTGCAAAAAAAGCGACAACTTTTTTTTTGTTATTTTTTTCATATGACCATATTTGGTTGTTAAATACATTTTTTCCTAAAATAATAGTGTATACCCTTTTATTTATAAATACTCTAAGGTATAAAAGAGTTTAAATTATTATTTTAGCAAAAACTATGGATTTACCACCCAAAAATGACGATATTTCCAAAATCATAAAAAATAATTGTCGCGTTTCTTTGCGAAATTTTTAGTTGCATTGTGTTTGTAGTCACTAAAACTACCACCCGGCTTCGTTTTCGCTAGCAGTCTTGAGATACCCTGTATATGCACAGTAGAGGGCAGTGATCGTTAATCTAACTCTACTTACCCTTTATAACAAAGCGACATCAAGTGGAGTTTCTAAATACCATTTAATTCCAAAAGTTAACCAAATAAAACATGCAGCTTTCATATTTATAACATACATGGCTCTTGCATATACAATAGTTCAATTTTACGTCAAAACTTAGACCCTTAAAATGCAAGAACGCATTCAGGTAAATAATGTTATGATCTTGGATTTATTACTGAGATACAAATTTATGAAGTATATTTATGCAGGTTTATTTATGAGCGATAAACTTTGAGTGTGTCAGATAAGATAAATATGATGTAACTCAGAGCCCCCATGACTAGTGGTTAGAAAACCGGCTTGGAAATAATTGGACCGGATTCAATCTCAACGGAATTTATTTTGAGACTGTCCCGCCCTCACTCCCGCCACTGCAATTCCTGTCAAAGACAAAATCTACAGTGGCACGCATTTTAATGACCCCGAGCATTGTATCTCAGTGAGTCTTAGGGAATGTCTAACTTGTCTTTTCCCGCAAAGAAAATCATGCAGTACATAATTGCAGGAGTTAAGGAGATATTTTTGTCCACTTCCCTCCATAGCAAAGCGTAGTAACAAATCAATTGACTAAAGAGGTAATTAAACTCAGATAAAGACTTGTACTGCCAGAGAAGCCAACTGTTAAGCTCCACGGATCAAACTATTAATAAACGATATTTAATTGGCACATAGGACGTAGAACTGATGGCCGTTGGGGCCGAAAGATTCTGGAGTGGAGGTCACGTACAGGCAAGCGAAGAGTCGCCCGCGTACAAGGTGGACGGACGGACGACCTGGCTAAGGTTGCAGGAAGTCGCTGGATCCAACAGGTCAAGATCTTTGGGTAAGGCCTATTCAACATTATTTGTTTAATATTATGTTAATTGTAAGATCGATAATTATAATAAGATTAATTATTAAGTATTGCTATGCTTTTAAATCGTGTCTCTAGTATAAACCTTAGTGGCTTTATTGATGCTGTTCATGTATATCCGATAAATGAAAAAAAAAATAGTGGACTGTGTATGTCAGACAGTGGCTAAAGAGAGAGAGAGTGACCGATGTTTTATGAGTGTCGATGTTGTGAGAGCTAGTTTTTTCTTCGCGTTGAGTACTTTGTCTGTGACTGTTGAAAGTATTTTTAAATAACATTAACCCTGTCTATGAATTTACTATATTTAATTATGTCAATTATTATTACGTCATGGCAGGCCTTGTTGCAGTTCGTAAAAATCTATAACAGTAAGAGTAATACAAGTCATTACTATCAAATACCGATATATTACACAGTGAATTTGATTTAAAATTATGATCAATTTATTAATAAAAGCGTAATATTTCTTCCGAAGTAAACAAGAATATTTTTTCGCTATAACAGGTGGATATTTAAACCGTGTATTAAAACATTTTACGATCGGAAAGAATGGCAATAAAGACGCCTTTAATATCATCAAATCACATTATGAAATATCCTGCATTATGACATTGCATGTTTTATACATTTAAATGGGTAATAAAATTTTCTCACACTCAGCATAATAATAATTAAGTATAATTTTAATTTTAACTTTATTCATAAAAATAACCTAGAGATCTTAACAGGAAAAATACCGGATCGCTTAACTGAAGGTCATAATTTGAACGTACACTATAGATATCACAATTTTTGAAGATATCTGTGTATTTATTATTAATTGTAGCTCAATTTATAAAGAAAGAAAACATCGTGAGGGAACCTTTACACTTATAACATTTGAATATCAGAATAATCAGTACCCCTTGTATTTTTTGTGATTTGTATTCACAATGTAGAAATGATCGATAGTTATTTAAACATGTAAGAGTTTTTTTGGCTGATATATTCGCAATAAAAAACCAGAAGTCATTGATTCTACTGCCATCAATATACACAAGTAATAGCATTTACAGCATATTAACGTAGCCCGTGTGTTCTGGAACAGGAGTGATTTGGGATGAAAGGACTAACCCAACCCCTCATCAAGGCTATATGGCCAATACGGTGGCATAAAGTTAGTCCATCTACTTTTTTTTAATGATTATGATATATGAAACTCCTTGTAAATAACATCATAATAAGGTTTAGAAAATATCTTTACGATTGTCGAACCTATATAGAGATCAAACGTAAAATGTTAGTATATAAAAGCATTTTGGAATTAAAACAAATAATGCATTAGTAAGTATATAGTAGAAATTACTCGCATTATTTTTCTGTCGCATAGTCATTTAATATTCGTATTTACCGCAAATTTTCTACTGGAAACGATGTTAGCTTAAACTTTAGTTTAAATTAAGTCGTTTAAGCCATAAACCACTCAACCCACGCCTCAAAGGCTTAAGGCCGGGCTCATAACATAAAATTATAGAGACAGTATGCAAGATTAAACAACGGCATACGCAAATTAGGGCTAAAGCTATGAAAAAAAATACAAAACTAGGATATTTTAAAACCAAAATAGTAAAATAAGGTTTGTAATACAATACAAACTAAATTAATATTACGTCTACCTTAAACTACGTTGTGTTGGAAACTCACCTGATTAGAACGTTCGAAATTCAAGAATTTTTAATCTTCCATCACTTGTTTTTCAGGCAAAGGCGTACAGATTGTAATTCCTGAAAAATCTGTATTTGTCGTGATCACTCATCTTAGCCGATTGTTATAGATCTGTCAACATAAATGTCCCGAATCAACACTAACTGTACACTCACGGTTGGACAGTCTATTGTCATTTTAACTGCAAATTAATTTTGGCACAATGAAACTCCATTAATTTGAAGTTAATAGGGTTGATTTATGGTATTTCACGTGGGTTTTTTATGAAAATATTGTTGCTTAGCGAATGTACAATGTAGTACACTCCGCCATTTTTGCAATGGTGGCGCGCATGCGTGTTTTAAGGTTGACACATGCGCCCTGAGTATTTATGATGAAAAATTAAAATTGGCATTGTTTTGGTTTCACGCCTTATGTAAAATTTAAGAAGTAGCTGGCGGAATTTATGGTGCCTGTAGCTACGCCAAAAAATACTTTTATTTTACTGTTTTCAAGCGTGTTATGATTAGGGCTGACGGTAGGTGTAAAAATTTCGCAGGAATGAGTAGTCATTGCTATGTTGATAGTATGTGGTATTATAAAAAAAAATACATACATAAATTCACGCCTTTTGATCTCAAAGGTGCCAGGACACCCCCATTTCGCCTTGTATGTTCCGTCCCACGATTTGTCTCCAGGCTGAATATTAATAGAATATTCCAATATCACTTTGCCCTACCCGGTATTCGAATTTGAGACCTCAGCTTTGTAACCGTACCGTAGTACCACTAGACGACCGAGACAGTCGGTTAAATTTATCATAAACTATATACACTTAGAAATACGAAATTAGTTTGATGCGGCCCATTATACCATACATATTTGTATAATCATGGGTTAATAAAGATATGAACTAGAGTAAGTTTCACTGGGAAAAACAAGGCTGATTTCATATTAATAATAAAAAAAACTAAATAAATTATTTGAAAGAAGTGCATGGATGTAAGCTGCTGCCGACGGGTTTCTAAGGAAATTCCCGTGGACAGTCTTTGTTCAGAACTTCTTGTGGTCGAACAAATATAGAGAAATACAATTAAGTTACGATAACTAAAATTGAAGATCTTGCATGACAAAATATGGGTAAGTCATGTATTAATCTTTTAAATTTACTTTACCAAGCCACGTATAAGGGTAGGTCTAAAAAAAGATTAGCCCACACATTACCTCAATTCTAGTTAAGAGCCTTAGCCTTTTGTACTACCCAAAGCTACACGTGTAGGCGACCTTATATTGTACATCAAAATTCCACGCCTAGTAAAACATTTAGGTACAAAGATGTGAAACCGCCATGTGTCATACTTTGAGGTTAAGATTTGGAGCATTGTGAATCAACGGGGTTGTACTTAGTTTTATAATGGGGGACAAAATGTATATCAAGATATAGATATTCGTATTTCTATTATGATATAAGAATAGTTTATTCTCAAAGAATATGAAATTGCCACAAATCTATCATAATACAGATTTAATTAATTCTTTCAGACTTTAAAAACCAGATTTGGCAGTAATAGTTAGTAAATTTAGACCTATTTTTGCGCGAGTTTTAATGGGAGATAGAGGATGCCGTAGAAGTCTTAGTTTAAACCGCTATTGTCTAATTAAAAAACGCTGACTCGCAATCATAGTAAAGACAAATTTATAAAAACAGTAGAGTCACTTTTCCTATCGCAGAAGAGTTGTAAAAAGACATAGGGCCCCATTATCATTCCTTAGTACATGCCTGGTGGGCAAACTAATTGAATTCATAAGTAATTGTCAAAAGAGTGTTGTTTCACGTCTGTTTCTGTAATGAGGTTGTTAACTCTTTCTCTTGTATATTTTACTAGCTAAAGTTCGTGGTATATTATAAACTTATAAGCACAGATAATATATGCTCCTCCCAGTCTATCCAAAGATTGTCTGGAGCGATAAGACCGCCGTTTATACTCATATTTAGATCGAAGTCCCTTGTTTGTGTTATTTCTTTGTTTATATTTTGGGTACTACAAATAATTTATTCATCTGTTCTCTGTAGTATTGTACGTATGTAATTTAATTAATTAATAGAAAGCTAAGAATCACAGCAGTATCACCATCACTCGCATTTATTTAAAAACTAAAGATAGGCCTTTTAGTACATTTGGATTTTCAAAAGATGACCTTGAAATTTGCACTAAAATAAATATTAAATTTATTTACACGGTGATAAAAAATATTATCTTCATTTTTATAAAACTTTATATCATAATACAAGCAAGTATTTTCAAATGATTGCGAGGGATGATAAATTTGGGTAACTCTCCTAAAGATCTAATGATACACTGGAGCGCGCGCACCACTTACATCAGAACACTTAACGCTTTCCGCTCTGTCGATATATTGATGTCAATGATCACTCCCTAAACTATTGATTTAAGTTCAAGACTCGTCACTAAGGGAGTATCATATCTAAGTAACAATATGTACGTATATTATAATAAAATAAATAATAAATACACCCAACAGTCACATACATAGTCCTGACCCCATACTAAGATCGAATCTTGAGTCGCGGGTATCAGGAACTACGAGAGACTCTTCGGTCTCACAAACACCCAGACCCGAAACAAAAGCTTGTAGTTTAAGTACACAAATATTTGTCTAGATGCGAGGATCGATCGAATCCGCGGCCTCTCGTTTCACAGCCGGCCACTATCCAAATACGCTACGGAGGCTGTCGTGTATACATGTGATATGAATTGATGACTAAAATATCTTCTCGTATACAGAATATCATGAAAATATTTCCTTGATAAAATTACACAAAAAAATGATCGCGTAGGCTGTCTGCTATCGTCCTTTTATAAATCAAAGTAAGGAAGAGGTGTGGCTTCAACCGACGCCTACGGAGAATTTGAAGGTAATAAATATTTATACTCATGACCTTTGAATACTGAAAAATAAAGTTCATCTAATTATTAGTCCTTCTTATAGTAAAATTTATTCATTTAAAAGGGAACAATAAACTGCTACATGCTAATAACAAACATAGAAAATTATAGCTAACGAGTTTGTAGACATATAACCCACACCATTGTCCACAAATTACCACACAGAATAAAATAAAGCACGAAGGTACATAAAAATACTCTACTACTACTAGAAACATATGTAGTTTCTATTGGAATATGAGTATTAACCTTTTAATTGATAATATGTGATCTATATTTTCCAAAATCATAAAATAAATATTTAAATAAATATTATATATATATAGGTATTTCGAAATGGTAGAGCCACGCTGTAGTCAGTCATGACTCAGTATGAATGGGCAGGCTCGTCCGGGCGGTACCACTGTCTCACAAGAAATCGACGTAAAGCGAGAACTTTGCCGTTGCGTTTCGGTCGGTGAGTGAAATTTTCGGATGGCTAATACCCCTTTCGTCTTCACATCCTTTTTCCATTCCGCTCTCCTCCCGATTTGATGAGCCGGCTACACATCTATGATCCAAGCGTTAACGTTGTGTAACAGCGTATGTCTCAGGATGGCGAACGCAGTGGAATGCCAAGCATTGTTTGATAATTCATGGTGTTGTTTGGTTTTGCTACTGTCCATGTGTTACAATCAGCGAATGGCAAGCTCGGTTCATCATTGTATGCGATAAAAAATAATTCATGGGTGGCTGTGATCATTTATTTTAGGTGACCTGTTGCTTCTGTGCATTTTTTATGTTTAAATTTAGTAAGCCAACCGATCGATTGCAAAAATGAACCATTTAAAATAAGACAAGTGAACGTGTCTTTAAATCATAGTCCCGATGCTCTATTTCCAGAATTTGTCTTTTGATTCCGGTTAAAATCGTCTTTTAAAGGCTGTTGCCGATGAAATAATGGCAATTTTTTATTCCAGCTAAAAATACAAGTGCCAAAAATGTACAAACACATGAATCGAAGTCGGCAGTATTCGAACCTGCGCTCCCAAACGGAATCTGATTTCTAGTCAGACGCCTTAACCGCTCGGCCACGACTGTCTGTATATTAGAGCTCAATATAGTATAGCCAACTGCGAAAAAGATCTACAAATATTTATTCCAGGACTGGGTGTTGGTCAGACAGAAAGGCTTTCGTAGTTTCTGATACCACTGAAAACTTGATCGATCTTAAGATGGGGTCAGGAGTATTCTGTTTTTGTCGGGTGTATATTTATAGACATATTTTTATACTTATTGTACCAACAACAGACTGTAGTAACAACAAGATAGGCTTTAATGTAGTAAGAAGCTTTTTACTACAGTATGACCTAAGCAGTATCACAGCGCTGGTTTTCAATGAGGGTATTTAAAAAAGCATGCGCGAAGTGAAGTGAACGGTACGGTACCAACAGGCCACCACGCATGTGAAGTGCGTGGTGGCCTGTTGGTAAACGGACTAGACGCGACTGCCAACATGTTCACGGTGGTCGCGGGTTCGAATCCCAGGGCACACCTCTGACTTTTCGGAGTCATGTGTGTCAATCACCACGCACTAAAACGGTGAAGGAAAACATCGTGAGGAAACCTGCATACCATAGCGATTTATAAAAATTCTATAGTATGTAAGTCCACCAACCCGCACTAGGCCAGCGTGGTGGACTATATGGCCTAACCACTCTCAATCGTACTCTCGATTGTAGAGGAGGCCCGTGCCCTGCAGTGGGACGTATATGGGCTGATACAGATTAAAAAAAAATTTACTGGTGGTAGGTCTCTCATATGTGAGAGGCCATCTGGGTAGGTACCACCGCAATGTCTATTTCTCCCGTCAAACAACACTGCTTAAATGCACTGTTGTGTTTCGAATTGAAGGACATTGTAGCCAGAGTAACTACTGGACATATTGAGACTTAACATCTTAAGTCTCAGGATGGCGAGCGCAGTGGAATGTTGCTACTGTTTATGAGCGGTCGTATCGCTTACCATCAGGCGAATGGCTTGCTCGTCTCGCCATTCACTGCAATAAAAAAAAAAAAATTAAGAACACAACGAATTAAAAGTTTACTGGAAACTTTCATGAAGTTGGCACTCTAACTACTCTTTAACAAGTTTAACTTATAAGTTATGAAGTGCTAAAGCTATAACTACCTACATAGTCTATGTAGTCTATCTTATAATATTAATAATATTAACAGGACTGTTAATATCACTCCTGTATTTCACTCCAAGTTCCTCAGTTCCAATAGATATTTGCTGAAATGTAATATACAATTATTGGTATCACGATATACGCTACTCGATGCAAATATTAAATAGTTTGCGAATACCGTATGTTTCATAACCCTCAGCTATTTTCTAATCTTGTCTAGACCTTAGGTAATATTGCTTTGTAGCTAAACAGCGTGTTGGTTACTATCAGTCTGCCCATGGCTTTGCTTGCCATGAATTTTCTAATGAATCTTATCGAAAATGGGAATGGAACCTATACTAATCGATCGAGATCGGTTTAATACATCAACTCAAATATATTTTGTCATAATACAGTGTTATATTATACTCAGGGATTTTCGTTCTTGAATGTTCCTGAATCCAAAAGGTTCTCTTGTCTAGATGATATCAGATTGAACCGATCTGCCTGCATTCCCTAACAGTATGAAAATGGTAGAGCCCGACTGCAGATGTCTTGTGCTTTTGTGTACTATATATGAATGAACCCGTTTGGACGAAGTTCTTCTATTCATCTATAGAAAAAAGGAAACAAAGGAAACAGCAGAAAACCACAGCTTTGTTGTCGTAATTCGTTTTGTAAGCTAGACGTATCGTACGGATCGCGTGAATCTATAAATTCCTATACTAAGAATACTAAATGATGCGTTTTCAGCCTTAAAAGCCACTCAATAATGCCAACTGTATTTTTTGTACTGTTCTACCTATAACCTGGCAAAGGTTGCCTCTGCTGTCAAAGACACTACAGCTGTAAAATGTATAGTGTGCTTTGTGCAGAATTTCTCATCAAAGCAGCGTCCAACGTATACAAAACTAAATTCCCGCCGTCGAGACCCAAAAACCACGTCAAACTACAGATTAATTCAACAACAAGTAAGTTTGTATGGGGGACCGCAGTGGACAGCACATCAGGGCTCCTACACTGTCTGAAATAGTTATGTTCACGTCTGAATTCTAAAGGGTAGCATATTGTCTTGGTAAATGAACTGGTATTGATTATATATTGATATTATTTATAATTTCAGGTCAGGGATGCTCCTATCTAGTGGTCATGGCCTGTCCTAGTATAGGTGCTACGAGTACGCGACCTCGACCCCCGAGCTACTGCAGTCACCTTAACTTCCCGTCCGTGACTGCAGTATCCACTCCCTCAGGCCATACTCTCCTTTCCTATAACATCCTCTACCCACAAATCCTATTTCCTTTCCCCGGTTAATGGCGGGCAGCAGCGTCATTAACGCCAGTCCCCTGCTGCGCTCGCCAACCCGCCTGCCAAGCGTGGCGAGTAACGGCAAATACCCCCCACAATGGCGACACAAATAGAGACCAGGCCCCCAGTCCCCGGCAGCCCCACTATTCCTGGCTATGGTAGCAGTCATGGTTACGGTGGGGCAGGGGGTGCTAAGAATCCCCGGGTTGGCCCCGGCTACCACCCCCGACGACGACTGGCCCTGGTAACACACAACGTACGCACATTGAGGACAGACGAGAAGATTGTCGAACTGGAAGAAGAATTGAGCAGGTTACACTGGGACATTCTGGGGTTATCGGAAGTCCGAAGAATCGGGGAGGATACGATAACCCTGAAGTCTGGTAACCTGCTCTTCTACCGGGGGGACGACCAACAGTCCCGAGGAGGTGTCGGATTTCTCGTCCACAAGTCTCTCATCAACAACATCGTATCCATCGAAAGTGTGTCGAGCAGGGTAGTATACCTTATACTCAGAATATCTAAAAGATATTCGTTGAAGGTCATACAGGTATACGCGCCGACCTCGACACACCTAGATGAAGAAGTAGAGGAAATGTATGAGGACATAAGTCGGGCCATACATACTTCCAAAACCTACTTCAATGTTGTTATGGGAGACTTCAACGCAAAGTTGGGCAAGAGAAGCGATGCAGAATTGAAAGTGGGGCAATTTGGACATGGGCAACGGAACCCCAGGGGTCAGAGGCTGGCCGACTTTCTGGAGAAAGAGGGACTCTTTGCGATGAACTCTTTTTTCCAGAAGCCGCCTCACAGGAAATGGACCTGGCTGAGTCCTGACGGTTCTACGAGAAACGAGATAGATTTCATCTTGACGACGAATAGACGGATATTCAGAGATGTCTCTGTGATCAACAGGGTGAAAACCGGCAGTGATCACCGAATGGTTAGGGGCACACTGAATATCAATGTCCAATCGGAAAGGCGTCGCTTGATGAAATCTACGCTCCGACCTACTCGCGCCCATATCCAAAACCCCGAGAGCTTTCAACTCGAGCTGACAAATCGCTTTGACTGTCTAGGAGAAAACCTTGCAGTGGACGAGCTAAACAGCGGTTTGGTAGAAGCTGTCCATACGGTGGGATCTAAGTATTTTAGACCTCGCCGTAGAGATAGACCACAAAAACTCTCGATCCACACTCTTGACCTCATGGCCGAACGTCGATCTTTGACGCTGCAGTCTTCCGTTGACGCCGAAGCATATCGGCGGCTCAATAGACAGATCTGGAAGTCCTTGCGACACGATGTCCGTGCTCACAATACTGTGAGCATTAAGGAGACAATCGAGCGGAACGGAGGCTCCAAAGTGTTTGCAAGAGACTTGTCTATTGGGCAAAGCCAGTTGTCTAGGCTGAAGACGGATGACGGCCGCGTAGTATCGACGAAGGCAGAGGTATTAAGGGAGATCGAGAGGTTCTACGGACAGCTTTACACCTCTGTTGCCAAACCTGCTGTTAGCTCGGCCGAAGACCCGAGAGCCGAGTTGATCCGACACTTTAGCGATGATATCCCGGACATCAGCCTGTGTGAGATTGAGATGGCCCTGAAGCAACTTAAAAACAACAAGGCGCCGGGCGAGGACGGAATAACTTCAGAGCTTCTGAAAGCGGGCGGAACGCCGATACTGAAAGTCCTTCAGAGCTCAACGCCAGAGGCATGGAGTAGGAGCGTGGTGGTACTGTTCTTCAAAAAAGGTGATAACACTTTGCTGAAGAATTACAGGCCCATCTCGCTCCTGAGCCATGTCTATAAGTTGTTTTCGAGGGTCATCACAAATCGTCTCGAACGCAGGTTTGATGACTTTCAGCCTCCCGAACAAGCCGGTTTCCAAAAAGGCTTTAGTACCATAGACCACATCCATACGCTTCGGCAAGTTATACAAAAAACCGAGGAATATAACTTGCCGCTTTGTTTAGCGTTTGTGGACTTTGAGAAAGCCTTTGATTCGATCGAGACTTGGGCTGTGCTACAGTCTCTCAAGCGGTGCCATATCGACTATCGGTACATCGAAGTTTTGAAGTGTATATACAACAACGCCACCATGTCGGTCCAAGTACAAGATCAGAGTACGAAGGCTATTCCACTACAGAGAGGCGTGAGACAGGGAGATGTCATATCTCCGAAACTGTTCACTGCCGCGCTGGAAAACGCCTTCAAGCTCTTGCAGTGGAAAGGATTCGGCATCAACATCAACGGCGAGTATATCACGCACCTTCGGTTTGCCGACGATATTGTAGTCTTGGCAGAATCGCTGGAAGACCTTAGCACTATGCTCGAAGACCTCAATCGAGTCTCCCAACAGGTGGGTCTTAAAATGAACATGGACAAAACGAAGATCATGTCGAATGTCCATGTTGTGCCCACCCCCATCGGTGTTGGGGGCTCGACTCTTGAAGTTGTTGACGAATATGTCTATTTAGGACAAGTGGTCCGGTTAGGCAGGTCCAACTTCGAGAGAGAGGTCAATCGTCGAATCCAACTCGATTGGGCAGCGTTCGGGAAACTACGCGACGTCTTCTCGTCCAAAATACCTCAGTGCCTTAAATCGAAAGTCTTCGATAGTTGTGTGTTGCCAGTGATGACTTACGGCACCGAGACGTGGCCTCTCACTATGGGCCTTATTAGGAAGCTCAAAGTCACTCAACGAGCTATGGAGAGGGCTATGCTCGGGGTTTCCCTACGAGATCGAATCAGAAATGAGGAGATCCGTAGGAGAACTAAAATAACCGACATAGCCCACCGGATTAGCAAGTTGAAGTGGCAATGGGCAGGGCACATAGCGCGGAGATCTGATGACCGATGGGGTCGGAAAGTGCTCGAATGGAGGCCGCGTAGCGGAAAGCGCAGCGTAGGACGTCCACCCACACGATGGTCCGACGACCTGGTAAAGGTCGCGGGACGTCGCTGGATGCAGGCTGCCTCCAACAGGTCTCTGTGGAAATCATTGGGGGAGGCCTATGTTCAGCAGTGAACTTCCTTTGGCTGATGGATGGATGGATTTATAATTTATTGATTAACGATAGGATCGAGGCAAAAAACGGGTGTGTTTGATGTGGGACAACGCATTGCTGGGCTCAAGTGGAGGTGGGCAGGACACTTGGCCAGACGAACGTACTGCAGGTGGACTAAAGCGGGAACGGAATGGTGGCCTAGAGAGGCCAAGAGGAAGATAGACAGACCACTCGCTCGATGGATGGACGACATCATTAAGTTTCAAGGCAAATTGTGGATGAGACAAGACATGCACAAGACCGAGAAAAGTGGTGCGATAGAGAAGAGGCCTATGCCCAGCAGTGGATAAATACGGGCTGATATGAATGAATATCTGTAATGGTTAAAACGAATCAATAAGCAAAATAAAGATCTTATTCATAGGCAATTAGTGCACGAGCATACCATCTAATAGACAATTCGTGTTTTGTTTACTATTAGCGATGTAAGAGCAAGCGACATTTTAAAAATATACAAGATTGTAATGTTTTTGACAGGATTAAATAAATATACATACCCCACAGTCACATTCATAGTCCTGAACCCTAAGATCCACTAAGATCGAGGCTTGTGTCGTGGGTATCAGAAACTACGAGATATTTTTTTGTCTCACACTCAGACGTGTAACAAATACCTTTGGATTACACAAATATTTAATACAGCGTGTATGTAAAATAATATTAAAATAATTCTATTTGTGACAAAGACCGTATAGCGTCGCCCGATGGAGTCGAATCGGGGCGGACGTAAATAAATTTCTGTTGAAGTTAAAAAATGGCCATTCATAATTCATGACAGTGAATTCATGAAGGGAAAGGACCTTTCGGCGAAAATCGCATGAATTTCCTTTCATTAAATATGTCATCGAAAGTCTTTAACACTTCAAATTAGTCTGTTATTAATCCTACTAAATCTTTTTTACTAGATTCTGACTCGTAGGGACGACTTTTCTATTAATTGTTAATTAATAAGTATAGCCAAAAATAAAAAATAAAATCACTCTATGTTTTATCGAAAATAGATTCAGATATTTTTCACGGTAAAAATACTCGGATCAGTTTTCCTTGCGTGGGAAATTTAGAACCTGAAGGGTTAAAAATCGCCTTTATTACCACTACATCAAAAATCTAATATTATAAATAACTTAGACATAAACTAAAACCCAGCATAAAAGTATCAAAACCACAATTTTCGCCGATCGCGTAAAATCTTCTCCAACTCGTCCAATTCCAAACGGGATTTCCCTTTGAGTTTTAATAATTTTAAATTTTAATGTATGATAATGAGGCCCGGTATTTCTGGTATAATAAGACGACCGCCATCTGTCGCGCATTGTTAGTCCAGCTGACTTCAATTTTCAAATGGATCCAGGTATAACCGTTTTGAAATTCCGGGATAAAGATTATCTGGATGTAGCAATGTTAAAGGATTTCCTCTACTCTACACAAAAATAACTGCTCGACAATTTTGTACACAGTCATCGTGATATAAGAGTATAAGCAGTAGTCTTTTTTATAAGTCTTTTTTTTTTCTTTTATTAATATATATTATTAGCTCTTCTGGTAGAAATAATAGTTCACTTGTTTCCACAATGACAAACAAAAAAAACTAATGTTTAGATACCATTTTTATTTGTGCTACCTATAATAATTGGTTTATAAAGCAGTTCACCAGAACGTTATATTGAATATTTGACAAATCCAGTTTTTCTATATATCAATGTTCACGGAAGACTTTCTCGACAAGATCTCAATTGTTTCAAATGAGAATTTCAGTGATTCCGCATAACTATTTGTTTTAATCGTAACTCAGGTGAATTTGAATGAAATCCTTATTAAAAACTAGACACATATTTTCAAAACTTTGAGAGATTTAGAATTGTGATAAAATTGAGAATTCGTAATTATTTGTCATCCGTTGAAATCCATTTATTTAAAACTAGATGACCCGGCCACGCTTCGCTTTGCCATGGTTAACATTGGATTCATATTATATTACGTAACAACTTGTATGCTTACACTTGACGTAGCTATCCTACTGTCCTGCTTAATCCCGTCTTAACCCGTCTGTTCAGTCACTTCTCGATCCGTCCCGTCCTTTCTCTTCATTATCCATTCCGTCTTATACCGTGCATTTACACTTCGTCCTATCAAATCTGCCAGCTATCCCAGTTCTCTCCCGTACCTCCCACTCTATTATATCCTGTCTCTCCATATCCAAATAATGTGCCTTATGAATTTTTGACATTAAAAACTTTAGTGATTCTGATTATCCATGCAATATCCCATCCCTTATTTCACACTACAAATACAAACCCATGAACATTTTGTATGAGAAAATGTTATTAAGCTAATAGAAACTCGGGAAACCGGGAACGTGATAAAAAGTATCCTATGTCCTTTTCCTGGTTCTAAGCTACCTCCCTACCAATCTTCAGCCAAGTCGGTTCAGCCGTTCTTGAGTTATAAGTGGAGTAACTAACACGACTTTCTTTTATATATATAGATTTAATATTTATATAGATGATGCAAATTATTTCAAAAATAACCGATGCAATTTCTACCTGTAAATAACTCATTAAAAGATAATTGATTGCACCTTACCTAGACTTTAGCAAAATACTAAAACAACATTGGAGTCATCAAAATTTAAAAAAAAAGATGTGTATTGAGCAACTTTGATAAAAATAACTAATTAGATGCTAATTAGGTACAAATTATTCACGATTGTTGAAACAAATCTACTACTGTTTTGTAACAACAAATCCAAACAATATTTGGAACCAATTGTTTGACTCAAACATTTGCATGTTCCTACTTGTTTGTAATATGTAATTACTGACATAACTCAAATTCACCTCCTAATGTAGATCCAATTATTTGAGAACTAATATCGTCAAATATTCCCAAGGCAATTACGTCATACGTAATACTGGATATACGTGTGGTAATCAAGCCAATTTAATGTACAATGTGTTAGGAATACTAAATAGCACTTTGATGGAAGAAATGCTAATTTTAGAATACATATCCATTTTGGAGAGATGGATAGAAATACAATAGCAAAGAAGAAAACTTTTTAGTATTTTTGGCGAATTTTGAAAACAATTGCTTTTTTTTTTTTTTTATTGCAGTGAATGGCGAGACGAGCTTGCCGTTCGCCTGATGGTAAGCGTTGCGACCGCTCATGAACAGAAGCATAACCAAACAACACCTTGATTTACAAAGCAATGCTTGGCATTCCACTGCGCTCGCCATCCTGAGACATAAGATGTTAAGTCTCAATATGTCCTGTAGTTACTCTGGCTACAATGTCCTTCAATCCGAAACACAACAGTGCATTTAAACTACTGTTTGACGGGAGAAATAGACATTGCGGTGGTACCCACCCAGGCAGCCTCTCACATATGAGAGACCTACCACCAGTAAATGTTATAATTATTTGATACGCAAAATTTTAATAAGGTTCTTATCAGGTTTTTTTGTCCAAAAAACATCGATATATTTTGAGAGATTCGTTTAAGACATAATTACATAATGAAAATATTACAAAAATCAATTAAGCGGTCTCTATCTAAAATTAGCCATTCACAGACGCTTCCAAAACTATTCATTTTATTAAATTTGCTCACTGCGGGATCTTAATAAATTAACAGTCAGCAGTTTCTAAGTCTATGCAGAGTTGTTTGCATTCTATTATTAGTTCTTGAATAAGTTCAACTCAAATGGAATTGAATCATTTCTTGCCTTAGGCTGATTCTTTTTTAACCGACTACAAAAAAGAGGGTATTTCCCAATTCGTCGGTATCTTTTTCTTGATCTATATTCACCGATTATCATATAACTGGTGGTAGGTCTCTCAAATGTGAGGGGTAACAACAGTAGTGATAATACTCTATTCTGTTTCGCTTTGAAGGACATTGTAACCAGAGTAACTACTGGACATATTAAGACTTAATATCATGTCTCGGGATGGCGAGCGCAGTGGAATGTCAAGCATTGTTTTTAAATTTATGGTGTTGCTTGGTTTGCTACCATTCATGAGTGATCGTTCTTATCGCTTATCATCAGGTGGATCTCATACTCGTTTCGCCATTTATCGCAAAAAAAGAAATAAAACAAAACTCAAGTCTTAGAAAATGTATCAAAAGAGTATTCCTATATTAGCTATCTATATTTAATTAATTTACAACTATTAATCTATTTTGTAATAAAACAGCGGGAGTGACCGGTGTTACTCTTTTCAGGTACTCTTCAAAAACAGCGGCGTCTTTGCCCATCGGTTTTGTGTTCTTTGCATGCTCTTTGAACATCTGAAACAAAAGAACAACAAATAATTATGGAGCTCATATACGTCCCGCTACAGGGCACAGGCCTTCTCTATAACCGAGAGTACGATTCAGAGTGGTTAAGCCATATAATCCACCACGCTGGTCTAGTGCGTGTTGGCGGACTTTAAATACCGTAGAAATTCTTACAAATTCCGTATAGTATGCAAGGTTTCCTCACGATGTTGTCCTTTACTGTTAAATTACGTGGTAATTGACTATCAGTTCACATGACTTCGAAAAGTTAGAGGTGTGCCCTGGGATTTGAACCCGCGACCACTGTGAGCATGTTAGCAATACTACCGAGAGCCCGATCGACAGAGGTTAAGTCATACCACGCTGGCCTATTGCGTGGTGTTGTTGGTTGGTGGAGTTGGCATAAAATAGACTTATTGAAATTTAATTATTTAGTGCTTCTTGATAATATGCACATTAAAAAATCTCATATTTTTTCTTTTGTTTCCTCGCGAGAAATTTTTAGTTGTAGTAGTGATTGATCACTGTACACACAGTTAGAAAGCTGTCAGAATGAGACACGGAAGTGTTTATCCGGTTTTTATTAGGCCGCCAAAATTATGACAAACCAATGGAATATTTGAATCACATTGCACTTACAATCAAGTGTGCAGATTTTCAGTTTGCCTATAATTAAAAAAAACGAAATACCTTATACCCGCTTCCACCTCTCCTGAGGAATTCCAACGTGGATATTTGATAGGTCTTGTCCAAGTCTAAGGGCACGTATCCATCGCCTTCTTTAACTTCTACTGATATTACGTGGCGTGGTTGTGTTACGTTTAATTTTACCCGTAAACCTGTGGACAAAGCAAATCAACGGTCACATACATAAAATGAAATGAAATTTTCTTTTATGTAGCAATATTAATTCCATACTTAATACGATTTTTCAGCATATGGAGTTAATGTTCCGACATATTAACTTTTCTTACAAGATTAGTTTTACAAAGAAAAATTTTAGAAAGAAATGAAGAATATCGTTACACAATATTTAAAACACCGATTTTCAAGCAAATGTTTCCTGTAACCAAAAAGTAAGCAAAACCTGGAAAACATCAATTCTAAGTGAATGAAAAACAAAGGAGTAAGGACAAAAAGGTGTCGGAATTAAATTTCCCCCATCTCTTTCAGTGCTGCAAGTGAAAATTTAAACTGAAAGGATTAAAAAGTTTCGCGCATTCTCTATGGGTGCTTTTTTCTTGACGTCAAGTAAATTTAAAGTTAAGGAAATAAATGCACGGGAAATTAATAAGTTCTTATCTTGGGCATGATAATGCTAGCGACATTTTCGTTTCTTTATATTCCTATTTTTGTTTTAGTATTTTAAAAGAATGACGTAAGTAAGTAAAGTAAAGTAAGATGTATTAAAAGCATTAACGTCGTGAATCGTAGCTTAAAACTTGAAAATATCACTTATCTGTAAATTCAACGACATAAATTATTTTTTTTGATAAAATTACTCAGTTACAAAGTTATAATCTAACAATAAATAAACAGACATGTTTTTCCAGCATCAAAACTACAATTTAATATTGGTGGCAAAATACCAAGAAACAATTTTTATATCCAGAAACATGTTTTTCGTTTCTCATCTGATTTCTATTTGAGGCTTTTACAATTTGTTGTTGTTTCTTTTCATCATCATCATCATCTCAACTACAGGAAGTCCACTGCTGAACATAGGCTTCCCCCAATCATCTCCACATTGAACTGTTGGAAGCGGCCTGCATCCAGCAACTTTCTGCAACTTTAGCCCGGTCGTCCGGCCACCTTGTAGGCGGGCGTCCGACATTTTGCTCACCCGTACGTGACCCCACTCTAGAACCTTTCGGCCCCAATGTTTAAATACAAAAAGATAATTACCTGATACATGGGGCATCAACGGGCCTGCAAAGGGTTCGTCCGACCAAGAAGACTTTAGGGACCAATTCAATGCTTCTAAAATATATCTACCAGTCAACTCGAATGATACCAATGTATTGGTGAATGGAAGGATGTTAATGATAGCTCCTCTGGTTATATCTGTAAAATAAATAATAATAACATACATATACTCACGCCTTTTTCCCAGAAGGGATAGGCACGGCTACTGGAAATTACGCAAACGCTCACGTTTTTCCTTGTATGTTCCGTCGCACGAAGTGATAGGGGGCGAGCTTATCTCCATATCGGGCACAAATTCCTGGCTCCGGGCTGATAATTAATAGAAAAATCCATGTTGCTTTGCTCGACCCGGGATCCGAACCCGAGACTTCAGCTTTGCAATCATAATCAATCACCGTAGTAGCCAACGTGGCAGTCCAGGCCATTATTAATCAATATACTACCCCCTCAGTCCCTCTTTTAGCCTAGTGGCAGCGCGTATAGGTTGTGAACCTTGAGATCATAGATTCGATTCCATGTTGAGTAAACTTAATTTGGGTTCAGGACCGAATTTTAGAGCTGGCTTGACAAGTTTATCTGGAGTGCCAAGCCTTTTTATGCCGGTTTACCAAAATAATTTGAGTATTTGAAAATTAGTGCCGCGTATGATAAATAAGTATTTACCAAAACATACCTCCTTTAGGCAATGATCCTCTTATGTTATTCCGAACAACCAAAGAAACACTGGTTAGGTTGGTAGGACTGGTCAACCTAGCCTGAGGAAGAAATAATTTATCAAAATATATTGCATAAATCCTGTGAGACAGAGGGGAAGATAAACAGGAAGTTGCTGGATGCAGGCCGCTTCTAACAGATCGATGTGGAGATCCTTGGGGGAGACCTATGTTCAGCAGTGGACTTTATTTTATTTTATTATTGCAATGAATGGCGAGACGAGCAAGCGGTTCGCCTGATGGTAAGCGATACATAAGATGTTTATTTTATTTATTATGTTAAGTCTGAATATGTCCAGTAGCTACTCTGGCTACAATGTCCTTCAATCAAACACAACAGTGCATTTACTCTGCTGTTTGACGGGAGAAATAGACATTGGGCTGGCACCCACCTAGATGGCCTCTCACATATGAACGACCTACCACCAGTAAACTTCTGTGCCTGAGATAATGATATCAACTTACCTGGCTTAACAATGCATCAGCTACGAGGTTGCCAATAGCACACTCCATAGATCCACATGGTCTTGCTGGTAAATCGCCATTACTAAACCCAACCACCTCTTCTACCAATCGATGAATTCGATCGTTGTATGGTTTCAATAGTGATTTCATTTCTGGATCTGTAAATTATTTTTATTAATTACTCTGATCACTGTAAATATTAACCTACAAACGCTCTTTGCTGAGCACTGAACTCCTTTAGGTATTTTGTTTGTCTGATTACTATAAATATATATATATGCTCCAAATACACCCACTGTTGGGTATATGACTCTTCTTCAATCGACTGTTCTATTATGATCTTGAGTCATAATCCAGGACGATAGATTCGCTACGGCGAGCGTGAAGAAGTATCTTTACAGGCGTGCGTAATTATGTCGAAAATCATGGAACCGTCTGATACCATTCGACATTCTGGACGGCATTACGCTTATTTTCAACCAGATTAGATATAATCACTGTGCCGTCGCAGATTTTAAAAAATAAGACAAGTATGCTTTTGGGTCCAGTAGAACAATTGTTCAGACTGTATCCAAGTTACTATATGGCATAGTAACTATCAATAAGGGAAGGTATTGTAGTTTCTACTACACACACTGTCAAAGAAGCTTAAGATAGTTTATACATATATTAAAACAGATCTTCATAAATGTAAGTTAGCCATCGCTGGATTCTCTGTCTGGCTATCACCTACCATCACATGCTACTATCTTCGAACATTTTATTTTATGAAAATAAGATGGCCAGAGAACAATAATACTTGAAACTGTTCAACAAACAACATTACCAAACCATGCTAACAAAACATTACAAAAATTCTAAAAAATAACAGTGTACCAACCTTCAGGGATGGATCTATTTAAAAATATAGGCGTGCCATCAAAAGATTGAAGTTTCCCATAATCGTCGAAGTAAACTGTAATGTTTCCTAGATATTTAGTGAACGCTGACGCCGTGACTATAAGCACCTGAAACAAGGAAATAAAATTGATGTTGCACTTGAAATAAATAAAATTACTGTTGAAGAAGTGATAACATCTCTTGATTTGTGTATGGAGGAATATGAATGTGTCATTATAATTAATTATATGTGTAAATCAGGTTTGCATAAGAACTTTTGTAAGAAAATAATTATAATAATTTGAAAGTATTCATATAAACATTTTTTCTCTGATAATGAAAAATTTTACTTCAAGTTACTATTCCAGAGTTAAAATATTGCAGTGTACACGTTGAAAATCATTAGCCTGTATCTGTATCATCCCATATTATACCTACATACGTCCCACTGCAGGGCACGGGCCTCCTCTGCAACCGAGAGTAAGATTGAGACGGGTTAGCCCATATAATCCACCACGATGGTCTAGTATAAATGATAATAGTAATGTGCAAATAATGTTTTTACTATATTGTATGCAATAGTCGTCACAATTAATCTCTGCTATTTAAGACGTGGTATTAATCCTACAATTAGTAATTGATTAAAATATTTTTACGGTAAAATTTGCAGGCTTAAAATATTTATTTGTTACGGTATTGTTACTTGTATTGTTTTACTGTTTTGATAATTATAACCCGGAAATGTTGATTTAGTTCTTAATTAAATTCTTTATAAAAGAATAAAAATGTTTTTGATTATCAATTTTATTTAATTCGCGTATTTTTATACTACGTATTTACTGCCTTAGCGGGCCATTTGCACTACGGAACGATTAAAATGCTGACGTCTCGGGTTCAAATCCCAGTTCGGGGTTAGTGATATTGGATTTTTGGAATACCTCGCAATCAAGAATTTGTAATCACATCGTGGAACAGAACACGCAAGGTGAAACGTGGATCTCTGACTACTCCTTTTGGGAAAAAGGCGTAAAATTATATATGACGTATTTATAATGTAATTCATATACATGCCAAGTCAGGGTTGAATACAGAAAAACTTGTATGTGCAGAAAATCTGTAACAATACCTGTAAACCGTATTCTACAATTTTCAATTGGAGTGTTTCCTTGAAACCATTTAAACCATTTATTTTTCCACACACACACAATACAACAAAATGACCATACAAGTAATTGAAATAAAACCAAATCCACAATAAAATCCGTAAATAATAGTTTTATTTCGATGAGTAACTATTCGCGTAAACCTAAGAAATCATTACAATACAAATAAGTTAATAATAAGGTAACAGTTAACAGGCCCATTCTGATATTTGCTGTAATGTGCGTGGAGAATGGATACCAGCTCAGTATACGCTGTTTTACAACAGCACTGATTCTCAGCTTTCTTCTTTCAGAGTGTAATGCTTTCCTAGCCTTATGTACTTATGTCGTGTATACCCACAGCTCCAGTGGCGCAATAGGTTAGCGCACGGTACTTATATGACAGTACGAGAAATGCCGGGGTTGTGAGTTCGAACCTCACCTGGAGCATATTTTTGCCTTTTTTTTAACTACAGTCCAGAACCACGATGCTCCAACCCCTGTCTAATCTGGCGTCCCTTGTAATCTGACATGCCGTTCCAAACGCCATTCAAAGTAATAAGTTTTGTTCTGGCCTTATTTATACAGGGTATATCAAGACTGCGACCGAAAACGAAGCCCGGTGGTTGTTTTAGTGACTTCAGGCACAATGCAGATAAATATTGCATATAATATATAAATATAAACAATGCGATTTTTGTGACGTTTTAAATATCATCGTGTTTGAGTGATAAGTTCAGAAATTTTCCTAAATTAATCATGAAAACCCTTGTGTTAAATTCTGCATAAGATATTTCTTAAATAAATATTAAACTGTATAATTACCAGTTACCACCAAATGCAATTCAGTAGCCGTCCAAAAAATATATCCACAAAGGCCTGTAATACACTAAACTAGTTTTAAACATGCATGCAGACCACAATCTCATACGTTTTGCCAGAGTGGACGGCACGTCGACAGTAAATATTGTTGCATATTTAATGGAAACTCTTGTGAGATACGCTTCCTTTAACAAATGGGTTTTATCGAACGCTTTGTCATTTTGCGGTAGGGAGAAATGTGTTGGATGTTGTAATAATGTGTGTTTGTTATGGTTTTAGGAATTAATTAATATACCGATTGATGTAAAATTTTGTTTAAGTGCAGTCAGGGGTATAAAAAAGAACATAGGATAAATCATCATTATCATCATCATCATATCAGCCACAGAAAGTCCACTGCTGAAAATAGGCCTCCCCCTAGGATCTCCACAGTGACCTGTTGGAAGCGGCCTGCATCCAGCGACTTCCTGCAACCTTAGCCAGATCGTCCGTCCACCTTGTAGGCGGAGGATAAATATTGTAATAAATATTGTTTTCTATAAAAAAACTGTTTTCTGCCTGCTATTTATGTATAGGTAAGCTGAATTAATTGATAAAATATACGTTAAAGTGCAGCTTTAGACAAACTAAACAAAATTATAAAATACATACATAAACTCACGCCTATTTTCCTATTAGGGGTAGGCAGAGGTGCCAGGACACCTACATTTCGCCTTGTATGTTCCGCCCACGATGTCTATAGCCTATTGTCAAATCACAATGTATTATGTATGTACAAATTCCTGACTCCGCGCTGATAATGAATAGAAAAATCCAACATCACTGCCCGACCCGGGATTCGAAACCGAGACCTTAGATTTTTAACCGTACCATAATACAACTGGGCCAGCGAGGTAGGAAGGAATATAGGATACATAAAATAATTCAAAAAATACTATTATCTATGAATATATAACCGTTTTCTGCCTGCTACATAAGTGTAATCAGTAAGCTGAATTAATTGATAAAATCTACATTAAAGTGAAGAAGACGAAACCTAACAACGTACTAAAATATCAAGTAAACATATAAAGCAAATCATAACTCTGTTGGGTAAGAACCAGACAGTGTAACGGGACGTCACGGGTTCAAACCCATAGCACAGGCCATTGACTTTCAAAGTTACGTGTATTCACAGTACATGACCACATGCTTTAATTGCAGAGAAAATGCCTGCATGCCTGAGAGTATTTTACATTTTTTTTAACGTTTGATCCCTCTCATTCTATTGAGGAGTCAATGAAATACATATTTGCTAGGGGTTGGTTTCTAACGTTTCTTTTAATGTTGTGTTTAAATGCGTACGTAGCATCCATTAATATTATACTTGAATGAATAATCTTGTGAATAAAATATTGTTTGTGTTTTCCATAATTACTTAAACACGGGGACAGTTTCTCGCCTCAAAAATACGATTATCGCACGGATATAAAAAAAGTTGCATCATTGCAAATTTTCCCTAAACGCTAAAATGTTGAATAGGTCAATCTTATAAGGATAATCGTATACGATAGTGGCATACGATAAACTGTCTCCATATAAATTTGCTATTTATTGGTCAGAATATCTACTGGTGGTAGGTCTCTCATAAGTCATATGTGAGAGGACGCCTGGGTGGGTACCACCGCATTGTTCATTTCTGCCAACAAACAGCAGTATTAATGCACTGTTGTGTTTCTGTCTGGATGATATTGTAGCCAGAGTAACTACTGGTCATATTGAGACTCAACAGTCAACATCTTATATCTCAGGATGGCGAGCGCAGTGGAATGCCAAGCATTGCTTTGTAATACAAGGTGTTAGTTGGTTTCACTTACTGTTCATGAGCTGTCGTATCGCTTACCATCAGACGAAAGGCATGCTTATCTCGACATTCATGGTAATAAATAAATAAATATAGAATACAAAATACCTTTCTTTAACAAGTCTTTCGTTTCATCTCACACAATAGGTATTAGGTAGTGCCTATTTTATATTTCTGAACCATCCTTCGTTTCAACGTATAAAATCTAAAATCGCGTTCGCCTAATTGGCAGCCTTAAAAAACAGTGTACAGTCAGCAGAGAAAAATAACTCAAGCAAGTTGGGCCAATCAAATCACTATCCAATTTAATTCTTTATCGGGTTACCGAACGTACGGCGTATCATTGAGCTGATTTCAGCAAACTTTTATATCACGTGAGACTTATCTGATTTTCAAAGGTTTAAAAAATGACTTTTCGTTTTTTAGTTAGATTGATTGGGGTAATTGGACTTGCAGTCGCTTATGAAATGAAATGAAATGAAATGAAATGTATTTATTGATCACGTAGGCAATTAAGGAGCTCTTATGACAAGTCAATACACATAGAACTTAATCTCTATTTACAATATATTTCCTATGCTTATTATTACTTATTTTAATTTCTTGCTTTTATCAATTTATTTATTAATTTTATTTATTTTTAAATTAATTTTATTTTTATTTATAATTTATGATTAGTTTTTTTAATTTATTTAGTTTTTATTCATATTTTATTTAAAGTATTAGTTTTTACTTTATAGTAATTATACAGATCTTACAGCTTTTAAAGTAGAATAATAAATTGGTAACAATAATTTTTGCCATGGTTGTTTGGAAGACATTGCTATGGAACGATAAGACCGCCATCTGTATTTTTTTTATATTGTTTTTGTATAGTAGTTTAAGTGTGTATACAATAAAAATATTTTTTTTGCATGGAATGGCGAGACTAGCAAGCCTTTCGCCTGATAGTAAGCAATATGACCGCTCATAAACAGTAACAAAATTCCACTGCGCTCGCCATCCTGAGACATAAGATGTTAAGTCTCAATATGTCCAGTAGTTACTCTGACTAAAATGTCCTTCAATTAGAAACACAACAGTGCATTAACACTGCTGTTTCACGGGAGAAATAGACATTGCGGTGGTACCTACCCACATGGCCTCTCACATATGACAGACCTTACACAAGTAAAAAATAATATATAATAATAAATTATAGAACGAACCTTGTGTCCATTCGCATGTTGAGTCTCCACCATGACTGGATAAGGTCCAGATATTTCCTCGTGACTTGGTGACGTTCCGTTCCACAGAAGACTGTGAGAATGCCCGCCCACGATCACATCGATGTTTTTACCAACTGCTTCTGCCATTCGTCTGTTGAATAAAAACACGGCATTATTGTAGTAGGGGTATGGAATGTGAATTCAATTCTGACATACTGCAATAGATGTGTGATTTTCACTTTCAAAAATTTCATTTGAATTTCCTAAAACTGGAATAATATCGCTTCACACTCAGAATGTCTATAGGATCTCCATTCACATTCACCATAAAAAGAGTGATAAAATTGAATTAAGGAAAAAATTGAGTAAAATTCATCTAAACTCTATTTGCGTGTGGCGAAATTTGGAACTAAAATAACAATTTAACGCATTAAAATCTTGTTCGTCATTATAAACAACAAGCATGTACATATATTCATAATCTAATAGTATTCATACATATGTCCAATATAATAAAATGGGAATAGAGAAAACTGTTTTTAATATTTTGACAACAGCATGACAACAACGCATTCGGGCGCCAAAAGATCGCAGACAATCTAGTATAATTTATTTATTTAAAAAATCGAACAGCTTGTAATAGTTATTTGATATCAATCCCCAAACCAAGATCTACATTTTTTAAATATAAATAATTACTGGTGAGACGAGTATGTGATTCGCCTGATGGTAAACGATACGATACCACTCATGAACAGTAGCAAATCCAAACAACACCTTGAATTACCAAGGAAGGCTTGGCATTTCAATGCGGTCGCCATCCTCAGGCTTAAGATGTTAAGTATCAATATATCCAGTAGGAACTAGCTACGTTCAAACCGAAACACAACAGTACATTTACACTACTGTTTGACGGGAGAAATAAACATGTCGGTGGTACCTACCCAGACAGCCTCACACAATATGTAAAATACTCTTTGCAAATTCTGATAAATCGACCATAAGGTTCCGTCTACAATATATCAAGATGCAACTTTACAAGCTGCACTTTATGCTATTTTATCAGAAAATATATAAGATGAGGACTGCGTTTGCATTTAAATCGGCTGTTACCCGATAAGGATGAGTTAAAGAGGGCTGAGTCGATATCTTGATAGATTACTCCGTTTGAATTTGAATTTTAATACGCTGAATACATCATTGGTTTAAAGGGACATGTATAGGGTTGTATGTTAAGTCCTGGATTCAAATCCAAGTCAAACAGTCTTTTTCATTTGAGTTTCACATATAAATAAGTACAAACATAAACTCACGCCTTTTTTCTAAAAGGGGTAGGCAGAGGTGCAGGACACCCACATTTCGCTTTGTTTTTTCCTCACGATGTGATAGGGTGCAAGCCTATAGCCATACCGGGCACAAATTACAGACTCCGGGCTGATAATTAATATCCAATCCCAATATCACTTTGCCTGACCTGGTTTTGAACCCATGACCACAGCTTTGAAATCATACCGTAGTACTGTAGGCCGCCAATTGTTACCATGTCTTTAGTTTTAAGTATTTAATCTGTTATTGTTCCTTTTTATGGTGTACAATAAAGTAAATATAAAAAATAAATAAAATAAATACTGCGTTGCTGAGGCAGTCGATGAAAGACTCAGGCAGATATGTGAGCTTTTTGGGTTTCAAAATGCCTTATCAGTTGTCTGGAATTTCTGGCGTATTTATGTCCTTTACTACATTTAGAACAGAAAAGGCACGGGGAAAATTGGGTGGCAGTACTTTTACCTCTGCCTATCCTTAAGGGATATAGGGGTGAGTTTACTTATAGATGTAAAAAAATCCTATCAACCCTATTATTAACTTGACTCAAACAATCTAACTAATAAACTACTGTCTCTACACTGAAGGCATTCAAAGTTGGCGCTTTATAATTAGCTCCACGGATGGCCGGTCAGGTCTTGGCTGATTATGAAATTTCTTGCATAAACACAATCAAAACTTAAAACAATTAGCTGTATAATGCACTTGAAGTATGCAAGATTGTTTAATATTTTATTTTAAGCCATTGTTTTGTTTCTAAGTTGCGAACCGTGGGATCCTAAGAGCGATATATCTACTATATATAACCGTTTTGGAGGTTATTATTACGCCAAAGAGCAAGTTTTAATATAGATAGGTATGTAATTAAATTTATTAAAACATATTATATAGTGTGCAATGTGTTTTGAGAGATATATTTGACTTTAATAGCCGATAAAGTACTCTAATTTTCAAAAAAATGAAGCAATTACAAACACATTTACGTTTTTCATATTGAAATTTTAAGAATATTGTTTTATTTCGAATTCAAATGTTGGTTTGTTTAATAATTGTTAAGTTATTATGCAAACAATTTATTAACAATTATGATGATATGATGATGATCACCATTTTCAAAATGAAAAAAGATGGCATAGACAGATGCGATTTTTTTTTATTATTGTCATTTACAGGGGATGGGTTAACTCAAGCTGAGCAATCGATTTGATAGATTTTTTGTTAGGGCTTTGTATGTGAATGCATTGCTTCTGATGGTAACAGTGTTCAGATTGGACATCGACTGGGGATAAACGATATTTTTGGAAGAGATCGGTAAAAGCGGTAGGACCACCATTTGCTGAACTTTCTAATTGAATATAATTGTTAACTATGTATTATATTTTTGTATTAAATGGTGCACACTAAAGTATTCCATCTATCTATCTTTTGTCATGTAACATAATTAGTCTGATCTTATCCATTGCTTCTTCGAATCAATTGTTTTAATTAAAATAAACAATGGCAGGCAAAAAAAATAAAACAACGAACAATTGTTACGAAGGCAAAAAGTCTCCAGTAGTTTTTTAAACCTCCATAAATAACTTGACCCCTCGTGCAAGGTCAGGACTATGTGTCCATAGTCTTGATAGTCTTGACCTTACTTGACCGTAGAATTTCTTAAGTATTTATTCAGGCAAAACGATACTTCAAACACGAAGAAAAACATCATGAGGAAACAGCATACCCTAGGGCCTAGAGACTTGTAAGAATTTATATGGTATGTTAAGTCCGCCAACACGCATGAGCTAGTAAGGTGGACTATATGGCCTAACCTCTCACAATTTGACATTTGACAGCCTCCGTGGCGCAGTTGGTTAGACGCCGCCTGTGAAACGAGAGGCCGCGGGTTCGATCCCCGCACCGAGAGAAATGTTTGTGCGGCCCACAAATATTTCTTCCGGGTCTGGGTGTTTGTTAGACCGAAAAGTCTCTCGTAGTTCCTGATACCCACGACACAAGACTCGATCTTAGTGTGGGGTCAGGACTATGTATGTGACTGTTGGGTGTTATTTATTATTATTTATTATTAATTACGTCTGTAGAGGAGACCCGTGCCCTGCAGTGGGACGCAAATGGGCTGATACAAAAACTATACTTACTTGTCAACATCAAGTCCGCAATGTGATAAAACAATTATAATATCCACTCCTTGGTCTGTAAGTAGCTGTGCTTCTTTCTCTACTATTGATATAGGGTCGAGGAATATTGCGTTTTGCGGGTTTGATGATGTCTGGAAAAAGAAATTCAATATTAGTTTGTTACTTAAAAATTATTGCCTCGTGTCGTGCATAATATTATGTCGCAAGGTATGAATAATACCTGAATTCCCGGCAATTTACTTCTCGTAATTATTATTGTCATTTACGGTATTTTGATTATCTTAATTAGTGTGATTTCGATTAAGGCGTTCTTCGATTAAATTTTTATTGTTTTCTTAATGTTCAGTGTATTATTTTCAAATAAATTCAAATTTAATTAGATATCAATTTGTTTGTTGAACCACTATCTCCTTCTGTCTTTATAAGATTATTTCAGCTAAAATAAACCTTAAATAATCTATGCTACAATATATCATAATCAATTAATAAATGGTTTTCCTAATGTTTTAAATCATGGCTATAATGAATGACGAACATGCCGTTCATTTGATGATAAGCGATACGAACGCTCATTAAAAGTGGCAAAACCAAACAACACCTTGACTTACAAATCAATGCTTAGCATACCACTGTGCTCACCATCCTAAGATATAAGATTTTAGGTCTCAATATTTCCAGTAGTTACTCTGGCAACAATGTTCTTCACACCAAAATATAACAGTGCATTCATACTCCTGTTTATCGGGACAAATATACAATGTTCTTCACACCGAAACGCAATAGTGTATTTACACTACTGTTTGGCGAGAGAAATATATATTGCGGTGATACCTACCTAGGTGACCTCACACATAGGAGAAACCTACCACCAGCAATGTATGCTAAAATCTATCAAATCAATTAATGAATGGTTTTTCTAATGTATAAGAATCTACCTTTGTTTCTGTAGTAATGAGTCCAATGATACCAATCTTCCGTCCATTCCGTTCTACCACTATGTGTGGTTTGAACAGTCCTGTTAGAGATGGTTCGCCGGTGGTGTCTAGGTTAGCAGCTACCACGGGCGCCCGCAGTCCTCGGAAGTAAGGCGCTAGGCCTGCTATACCGTCGTCAAACTCGTGGTTGCCTACTGCCTAGAAACACAAAGTTGTATTGTATCAACTAGTTTCTTAAATTAAATATTAAATAACACCCAACAGTCACACACATAGGCCGGACCCCACACTAAGATCAAGTCTTGTGTCGTGGGTATCAGAAACTACGAGAAACTTTTCGGTGTCACAAACACCCAGATCCGAAAGAAATATTTGTGAGCCGCACAAACGTTTCTCTCGGTGCGAGGATCGACCCCGCGGCCTCTCGTTTCTCAGGCCGCGTTTAAACGCCTGTCACGGAAGCTGTCATTTGTTAAGGGTTTTAGTAATTTATGGACCATGTATATATGGACTATATGGACTATATTTATGGACTATGTATATAATAATCGTTCATTGAATGCGTGGAATAAAATATAGCAGTGAAGACTTAAAATCCTATAAAATGGAGATGCTGAACTTAATCGCTTATTTGGTAATAATGTATCCTTTCTTTCTTCTATTCGTACTAATATATCCATCCCATCCATCGTTGCCTGTAAGAAATCACCTAGTGTGATAAAGCCTCCACTTTTACTATTACTTTCTATTGTGTCATTTCCCAATTGTATATCTGTAGAGTACGAAAACGGAATAAATAAATACATTTTATGCCTAATAATGCTCTGCGGGTTAATTGAATTTCATAGATTAATGAGTAATCTAATGCTAGAACTACCAAGAACCAAAATTTGTATCAAAAAGGCTAAAATACTCCTACTACCGATTAGAAACCCTTTAACTATAAAGCTAATCTTAACATCAACCAATTCCTCAACACATTCCCTATTTAGCTAAGTTCACTCAACTCCTAAACCTCTATACATTTGTTCAGTTAAATTTGAGAATTCTATCTTCTGATCCATCATCTCACTCAAAGCACAACTTACATGAGCATCATTCGGCAGCATGTTGATGAACTCCAAAGTCACGTTCCATTTGAAGAGTGTATACCAGTAGGTGCCTTGGAACGCATCGCCAGCATTCAGGAGTAGGGCATCAGGGTACTGCTTCAGTAACGTCTTGATCTCTTGCACCATGCGAGCAAATCCTCCCAGGCAGCTTGTGTCATTAGACTGACATACCGGGTACTTTACTGAGGTCTCTTCGAATCTGTGGATAAAATGGAAAAATCTTTATAATTCCTGGGTAGGTACTGCCGCAATGTCTATTTCTCCTGTCCAACAGCAGCGCAAATATACTGTTGTGTTTTGGTTTGAAGGACATTGCAGCCAGAGTAACTATGAACATATTGAGACTTAACATCTTATGTCTCGGGATGGCGAACGCAGTAGTATGCCAAACATTGCTTTGTAATTCACGGTGTTTGGTTTTGCTACTGTATATGAGCGTTCGTATCGCTTACCATCAGGGGAACGGCATGCTCGTCTCACCATGAAATGCAATAAAAAGTAGCCTTGGTAATATTATGAGTTAGTAGAGATTTCATGGTCTTCGTAAGATTTGTATAGAGAGATACAGAAGAGATTAATTGACTTATAGGTGATTAAGATGTTGCTTTGCCTCAATTTTTGTGTGTCGTAATACTGACATAGCCAAGACGGTTCTTTAAAGCCACGCTCTATTTCAAATTAGAATATATTTAACTTCTTCTACCTTCCACACTTATATGCCTTACAATCTCACTATCAACCGAATCCGTAATAACATTGCTTTGCAGCTATGTACTTTTTGGCCCATCTTTCTGTCCCACTACAAGTAAGTATTTTAAATTCTTTTAAAGTTCTTATAAAGATCTTAATATTCTAACTATTTTTAAACCTTCATCGCTAAATTAAAATGTTGCACTTAGTAGAAAATTTTATGAAAAACATTGATTTGTATAGTGCAATGAGTTGAAGGTCAAGTTATTCAGATTCAGATATTGTCGGATGAAGGCCCTTGCCGTTGACATTGGCACCACCTCTGGTATTATTAAAACTAATGAATGACGTCATTAACGTGTGTGGACGACCCAGTTACTTTAGAAATTGTAGTGTGGAGATAGAAATGGGACAAAAATACTTTTTAACATAAAGTTGACAAACAAGCTAGCATCACAATGATAATGATCTATGAATATATGTACAATCTTAGTGCGTGGCGGCATGTCTGTATCGTTCTTTGCGGATGCGTGAACTTTGGTCGCGGGTTTGAATCCCAGAACATACCACTGGCACTCTGGTGTATATGTGTATTGATAGTCAACTAACACGCACTTTAACGAACAATGAAAATATAATGAAGCTTAAGCGTGACCTCTAGGGTATGTAGGCAACAAACCCTAGAGATCTTAACATGATGTTCTTCGGTATGTAAAGTTCGCCAACTCACACTACGCCAGTATGGTAGATTATACCCTTTTTTTCTCGCGGGTAGAATCCAATTACGGACCATTCCACCTCAGAAACGGCCCCGGGATGGTAGACTATACCTTAACCCTTCTCAATCGAACTCTAAATTCCAGAGAAAGCTTTCAGTGGGTTTATTTATTTATTTATTTTTTTAATTATATATGCTTTATTGTACACCAAAATGAAAGACGCATACAAAATACTTAAAAACTAAAGGCATGCTTACAATAGGCGGCCTTATCGCTAGCTGCGATCTCTTCCAGGCAACCTTTGGATGGACTGAATTTTTGAGAAATTAAAATATAGGGTAGTGCAAATAGTGAGAGAATAAACAATAATAATAATAATTGATGTACATACTATATTATATTAATTTACATAATATAAATACACACAAACATACATACATACTAATATATATTGAGCTAACTATAATGATGATATAAGTAAAGAGGATCAGAAATATATATATAACAGGATAATACGTTACTGCAGTGAGAGATAGTGTATCTTAACAAGTCTCTTAAAACTTGGTAATGACTTAGCTTGTCTGACAGACAATGGTAATTCGTTCCACAAGCGAGCAGCATGAACTGTAAAGGATTTGCTTAGAAATGATGTGCTGTGCTTGGGAATATCTAGGATCAAATTCTCTGTTGATCTAAGAGTTCGTGCATGAGTTTGACCGAAGAATTCAAAACGGTTTTTAAGATAGTGGGGGCTAGAGGGATTGTACAAAATACCGTATAAAAGGGAAAGAATTCGAATATTACGGCGAAAACGTATTGATAGCCACTTTTGAGTTTGATATGATATTCGGAAACATGGTCATATTTGCGAAGACCAAATATTAATCTAATGCAGAAATTCTGAAGTCTCTCAAGTTTTTCCATTTGGGCTTCGGTGAGGTCGAGGTAGCTAGCATCAGCATAATCAAGGAGGGGAAAAAGAAGAGATTGAACCAATGCGATTTTCGTGGAAATCGGTTTACACCATAGGGACAGGATAACTATGATTTAAATTCGCAACAATAGGAAGTAAAATATATTACAAAACGGACACCGGAAAATGACTACATTTAAATACCTAAACAGCGCAATAGATAACGATTGTAGGTTTTCACACAAGGAAAATTATACACAAGACTACATAAGTCCGATGTTTTGCAATAAGCAGCACGTGCGGTAATGTCCCTATGACATTTAAACTACAATGAATTGTAAACAAAACGGGACAGAACCCAAACCTGTCCTTATTCAAACGAGGCTTAAAGAGAGTACTCCCTTTAGAATCCAATGATTTTGTTGTGCTGGCCCCCTGGCACTGCAAAGGCCTATGAGCAGCGGTAGCCGCTTAACATCAGGCGGGCCGCTAGCTCGTCTGCATATAACGGCAATAAAAGTAAAAAACCAATAACTTCTGAAATACTTATTTATCTAATTCCCAAAATAATTTGTACAAACACAATGTTTCTGGCACCCAACCTTAGCTTATACTTAGCCTGTATGGCTGTATTTTGAGCGACAGCGTTACCCAAATATATATGGCAATGGTCTGTTATGTGTGCGTACATGCATGTATATTACAAACCGATATGACAAGGGGCTAGCCAGTCGCCATATCGGGAGTGAATTCCAGTCCCAGGTTTACAGCGGTTAAAAGTGGTTTGCCTGAGCTTGGTCACAATCAAAGACCACAAGATTCCATCAGTCTTTCATTAAATTAAAACCAATATTATATAGAGTATTGATTTCATTGTTATTTGCATTGACATTGAATAGGCTCTTAAACTACTGGACTGATTTGAAAATTATTATCACCGTTAGAAATCTTCATGATGAACATTGACGGTATATTTTCAAAAAAAATGCATCTGCACCTGGGCGGATCTGAGCCGAGCCTCTAGTCATGAATAATTTGTCCATTCTGAAATCTAGCCACCATTACAAATTTCAACATACGATTCCACTTGCATCACGAATTTCTTACGATACTGCTCGTAACCTTGATATTAAAATAAACACCGATATTTTTCCGATATAATCTTTTAAATCAGCTATGAAAGGAGTCATGACAAAACCAGGAAAATACTTCGCTCGGCCTGGGCTTGAATTTTAATAAGAATATCGGATGTTTTGAAACTCAAGGATTTGCCGCAATATTTCCTACTTGTTTTATGCCTAATTTCTACCAGGCCTATTAAGTGCAGTATTTATTTCTTTTAGATTTTAGTAAATAAAATTATTGTTCACGATATTTACTTGTTTTTGACCTACGATACAAAACTCGATCTTGGTGTGGGGTCAGGACTATGTATGTGACTGTCGTGAGTATATTTATTCCATTTTTGTTTTATTATCTTATAGCATGGTATAAACAGCTTCTTGTCGCGTCACAGTCCGTCAGTGGAATATCCGGAAGCCTAATACAATCTTCAACGATATAACCGTCAATGGCATACCTTATTCGGTTTTATCCTCAATCCTCAACAGCCGGAACCACACTCATGATTCTGGTGTTGTAAGGGTTCATGGGAAATGAGGTGAGGTGTGCCGTTTGTTCGTAAGCTTATTGTATAAAAACCTTTTTATAAGTCTACCTTTTATTTGATGTATTATTATTTAATTAGAAAAATATCGTATTTTTGTTGCATAAATGTTGTTAATTTAATCTTTGCACGCTGTAGTGTTCTATTAATAAATATATATACAAATCTTTAATTACCTTTTTAGTAGATCGAAATTACTAAATTAAATGTTACCGTGCCATAACTCTTCGTCTTAGAAACATACATTGATATGTAGTTTTCCTTTTAAGCGTACATATTTGTAATTTAAAATCATAATATGATGCAAAACACACTGCGGCAATGATCTGAGATTATTCAGTCTCGAGTGCCACTCCTCCACAGAGCCAATGGGCTACACTCTAGAGGTAGCGTAATAACTATGGTTCTTGAGGTCTTAGGTTTCAGGCCAATCAACTATGCATTAGTTCGATATTGTTATTTTGTAGTCTGATAATAGTACAACAATAGTACACTACGTCACTACAGCTCCACCAGCATAGAGCCAGTGAAACCATACTACTTTAAGCCCTTACTGAGGTAACCGAAACGAAGATTAACATGCTACCTATCGTCAAATTAATCAACAAGAAGTGAAACATATGATCTGCATTAATTAATAATACTAAATAAAATTATATTGTGCAAAGATTAAAATCTTCATCCGAAAATGGACCATACTAACCTAAATATTCATACAAAGGGCAATAACTAGTACGTTAAATTTACATAACCGTCTACGCGATGTATGAACTTGACCCCCACTATCTTCTACACGCATGTTACAAAATATTATCATTCATTACGCGTCCACCAGCTTCACTGTGTTAGTCGGTTAAAGGTCGCGCGGAATTGGAATACTCAATGCCAATTATAGTCGCGATAAGGAAGTAGCAATTTTTATCTTTATTTTTTAAGTAAAGTAGTTCAAATGGTTGTTTGTATGCATTTTGACACATTTTATAAAAAAATATATATCTGTATATCAGCCCATATACCCCCACAGACCTTTTCTATTATCAAGAGTACGTTTGAGAGTGGTTAGGCTATATAATCCACCAAACTGTCCTAGTTCGGGTTGGCGAACTTTACATACGATAGAATTTTTTATAAATCATTATGGTATACTTACAGGTTTCCTTATTATGTGGTAATTGATAAATACACATATGACCGAAAACTATGTAACAATGATTTTTTTGTCAATTGGTAGACAACAAAATGGAACGCACATACAATTCCATGTGCCGTGTTGCAACCGCTCATTACCCCAATTATTTCACTAAGGTCAAACGCCATTGTTTGCTTGGCTATTATGATCATATTTATGCTAATAGACCGTATTACTGATATTCTGTGGACAAAATGAAGACAAGTACCTGAGGGGGAAATCTGATAAACGAGCAAACAAGAGGCTCCGGGTTTGATTCCCGCACCTAGACAAATATTTGTGTGATCTACAGGCAATTGTTTCGGTTCTGGGTTTTGATGAGATTGGTGATTGAATTTATATTTAACTACATATGTATCCTTCTGCGTGCATCTTCAATAACAGGAGAGTACAGCTTGTTAAATAAATACTTATAAGTTATTCGTGAATTCGTTTATTTTAATGACGGCAACCACACAATATTAACAAAATACATACAGTATGAAAAAACTGCGTGGTGGCCTGTTGGTAAACGGACTAGACGCGACTACCATCATGTTCACGGTGGTCGCGGGTTCGAATCCCAGGGCACACCTCTGACTTTTCGGAGTCATGTGTGTATTGATAGTCAATCACCACGCACTAAAACGGTGAAGGAAAACATCGTGAGGAAACCTGCATACCATAGGGATTCAAAAGAATTTCTATGGTATGTAAGTCCGCCAACCCGCACTAGGCCAGCGTGGTGGACTATATGGCCTAACCACTCTCAATCGTATTCTCGATTGTAGAGTAGGCCCGTGCCCTGCAGTGGGACGTATATGGGCTGATACAGATACATACAGTATGAGATATCTTATAATTACACTAAGATAGAATTGATGCTTTGCTTTAGGCACGTGTCGTATCACATCTAGATTGTTAAAGCTTGATGAACTATTGGCGACACTATTAAAATATATGTCTATACGATTAAGGATACCAGCATAAGGTAATAAATAAATGAATAAATACACCCAACAGTCATACATACACCTGACCTCACACTAAACTTAAGTCCTGTGTCATAGGCATTAAAAACTATGAGAGACTTTTCGGTCTCGCAAATACCCAGACCCGAAACATATACCTTCGGATCACATAAACATTTGTTTCGGAGCGGGGATCGAACCCGCGACCTCTTATTTCACATTAGGCATCTATCCAACTGCAGCACGGAAACGTCAATTTTGTACGTTATTGTTTGTATGTTTAATATGTAATTAATAAGACTTTAAACATTTTGTTAAGAATTTAAACATTGTGTTAATAATTTAAACATTGTGTTAAAATACGCTTCATCATGATAAAAGTTAGGATTTGTGTTACAAAGAATGATAATTTCCATATTTATTGCATTTGATACCACTGAAGGTAAATAATATTTATTAGGTATCGTAAAAAGCAGTACGGAACATGAAGTTCGTCGAAACAACATTAAATTACGACAATATAATATATACGTGAATACATAAAATGTTTTTATGAAATCCGCCACTGCAAAATATACCAAACACGATAAGAAATATAGCCGAAATTAATCTATCAATAGTAGTGTTAATAAATTTACATTGTAACTATCTACAACTGCACTAATAAGAATCAATTTTTACTATCCTTAGTTTGTAGTTTTACTTATACAAAATCTTTGACAGCCTCCGTGGCGCAGTTGGTTAGACGCCGCCTGTGAAACGAGAGGTCGGGGGTTCGATCCCTGCAACGAAACAAATATTTATGTGAACCACAGGTGTTTGTTTCGGGTCTGGGTGTTTTAAGACCGAAAAGTCTCTCGTAGTTTCTGATACCCACGACACAAGACTCGATCTTATTGTGGGGTCAGGACTACGTATGTGACTGTTGGGTGTATTTATTTATATCCTCCCACAGCTTAGCACACCACTCTTGTTGAACTAAAAGTTTGATAGAAGGATAGGTCATGGTCCACCACTTCATTATATTCCGGTTGTCAGACTTCAGACACCACATATAACCTTGTCAAGATATCTATGGTACGCAGGTTTCCTATCGATGCTTAGCTTCACCGTTAAATGCTTGGTATTCGACTATACACACATCCAAAAAGTCAAAGGTATGGCCTGGGATTCAAACCCAAGTTAAAGGCTTAACTGCCGCGGCCGGCTCCTTAGCAACTTACCAACACGCACTAAATTCTATGCAACTCTAAAATTACCAGCATTATGCAATGTCCGTCTCCCTGTTTTAGTGAAAGTAGCTCTGTCAGGTGGTTTTACTTTCTTCAACGCTAATTATGTTGTTTAAGAAGGTTGAGTAATTCATTAAAGAAATAACATTTTTGACGATTCATGTTAAAATATAACTATTAGAACGTCCACCCACCGCAGCTCCGGGCAAAACAAGTTGATTAAAAATATAACCTATTTAAACAAACATTAAGTTTACATTACATTGATACACACATAGAACACAGTAAAAGTTGCTATGAATAACTTAAAAATTCTAAAATCATGTTACCATACATGCCTAAGAATAAAACATAAGTGACGAATACTTGTACTTTCTAATCAATTAAACAATTAATCTGATCGGTCATTCACACGAATTTCGATAGAAAATATCCGAATGTTTTTTTACATTTATTTTTTTATTTGTATGTATATTATGACTTCGGTTTTCTTAGTCTTTCGCCATTGTTGATTGAAATATTGTAATATGACTGCACGAATGCACTATGTAGTCACATGACTAGTTCATAGTTAGATTACCTCGTGATCAAAATTAATTACGTTCCACTGCCTTTATAGACCTGGGGTAGCAAACCTTTGGCACTTTTTCATCAATATTAAATATTAAATGAAATAAGTTCAGTTACGGTGCAGTTACGTTTCGATCAAAACAGCCCTTTTCGTATTCTAGTAATACGCTCGCGTCAAGTCCGTGTCACGCGAGCGCTTTAGCGTACTCTACTGCTGCGCGTGATTCAGATCGGAACTTGATCGGTAGGTATTCACCTATTCATTTAACGACTCAAATAATAGTTTAGTCCGATTAACAACGTGCAGCACATGTGCATTTTCGATTTTCATAGTAAGGAAACAACATACAAATCGTATCAGTATAATAATGTCAAACGTATAACATACGTTTGACGTACAGTTGACGCGCAGCACACGCACAGCTACACATTTAAAAGAATACCATTTTATACCAAAACGTAAACTTAATTGTAACCGCACCGCAACTTGATCGGCGCGTCAAGAAATTACGTGAATCGCCCTAAAGGTCGATTGCCGAACTATTAAAAAATGAAAGAACATTCTGGATCCGAGCTGCTTTCAATAGGTTTTTTTGGAAATATTTGCGAGTGATCTATGCTTAGTACTGGACTTCCTAAGATTGAAGATGGTTATGGTTGGTTATGATGGTTTAGCTCAATATTCAAACAAATGCCTATCATTATTTTCTATAGCAATAGAATATATTGACCATTAATACTTCAAAGATAATTGGTTTCCTACTTCTGTATAAAATACTTGAGGAAACTTGTTACAAACAACACCTCAATTAAACCTTAGATAATGATAATGTTACAACAATGGTATTGTTAACGAATCAAATTCTGAGTATATAATAAAGATGCAATTTTGATTTGTACGATAAACGTTTAAAGGATCCGCAGTTTTGTGTAAATCTCTTAGATCGTGCATTTTTCAGATTCATATTGTGTATAATAAGGACGAAATATTTGTTTCAAATAGCAAGGATTAGTCGTCTCACGTTGATGGATTTCTTTTTGACTCTCTCTCCCTCTCTTCCTTTAGCCGCAGCAAATCCATTGCTGAACATAAGCCTCCCTAAAGGAACTCCAAATCGACCTGAGGAAAGCAGCCTGCATTCAGCGACTTGCAATCTTAACCAGGTTGTGCGTCCACCTTGTACGCGGGCATCCGACACTGCGCAATATCGTCCTTTGAACAATTTTGCACTTATTATCAGTTACGTAATGATACATCCACACCGCAGTTACCTTCTGTACAGCAACATTTTGCAACACTGTTATCGATTGTGAACAGTGAAGGAAAACATTGTGAGGAAACCCGCATACCATAGCGATTTATAAGATATGGCCTAACCACTCTCAACCGTACTCTCGATTGTAGAGAAGTGCCCTGAAGTGGGACGTATATGGGCTGGTACATATCGATTATTACATATTAGGCAACACGGCAAAATGTACTGACGTTTTGATATCAGATGTTTCTGAGTAACATTTGCAAATGGCTTTTTTCTCAGAAATGGTAAATCTTAGAGAAAAAAAGTTATAGGACAATTTTATTAGATAAATACCTAATCTATAATTTTGGTCTGAGTTATTTTTATCTTAAAACTAACCGTTTGGTCTGAAAATACAAAAAGACCCGTGTTTGTGACTTTTGACCTTGAATAAAATGTTTTGCATTTTGCATCAATGGGGACTTATCACGACTTCATGGTGCTATCACTTACGTTATTTTCAGCTTGTTATGAATTAATGAAAGAGCCTATTTAAACCGGGCATTGTGTTGCTTATTGACTGCCTCAGTGGCGTACTTGAACTACGGTTTGATTGCAAAGCTGAGGTCTCGGGTTCGAATCTCGGATCGGACAAAGTGGTATTGGATCTTTCTATTCATTATCAGCCCGGAGTCGGGAATTTATACCCGATATGGCGATAGGATCGCCCCCTATCAGATAGTGGGACGAAACATACTAGTTTAAATGTAGATGTCCTGGTTGCACCATTGCCTACCTGGCAAAAAGAAGTGAGTTTATGCATGTATGTATTTTATTGCTTATAAGTTTGGAATGCAAGAACCAAATAAAATAATAAGCCAATATTAATAATCACATTTCAATTGACATTATTATTGTAATTCCTGTAATTTTCTTGGCAAATGTTATTATATTTGTACCCCTTCATGATAACATGACTACCACTATCATATTCGTCACTTTTTACTCCGTGCGTCATTATATATTTTTTACATAATTACTATTTCCGTGTATTTACTATTTCCGTGTATTAATTAATTGAAGAATAATAAGCAATACTTATTAAAACAGATTATTTTCAATCGTATTTAATAAAAGGTAATGACACGCAGATAAAAATCATTGTATAAAGTGTAGGTTCTCCGTAAAATGGATCATTGTCTAGAAAGAGACAACGTGATTGTACTATGTTTTTTAAAAATAATGGTTGTAAATATTGATGTTATACCGGGTATATCAAGACTGCTACCGAAAACGAAGCCGGGTGATAGTTTAAGCGACTTCAGACACAATGCAACAGAAAAAGTTGCAAAAAAAAGCGACAATTTTTTTTTATAATTTTTTTCCTATGGCCATATTTGGGTGGTAAATACATTTTTTCCTAAAATAATAGTGTATATCCTTTTATTTATAAATAATCTAAGGTATAAAAGAGTTTAAATTATTATTTTAGCAAAAACTATGGATTTACCACCCAAAATTGACGATATTTAAAAAATCATAAAAAATAATTGTCGCGTTTCTATGCGAAATTTTTAATTGCATTGAGTTTGTAGCCACTAAAACTACCACCCGGCTTCGTTTTCGGTAGCAGTCTTGAGATACCCTGTATATTTTCAGGCTATACAATATTTAAAATAGAGGAACCTCCTCTAAAATAAGATCGATATTTACAAAATTTAAAATTGAACATTCATGTCAAAACAGCATAAAAAGAAAAATCAAACCAAATCAAAAATAAAAAAAAATCTAAAGTAGAATAAAAAGAAAAAATTACGATTTCAAATGAAAGAGTGAGAGCGCAATCGGCACCTTTTACCGTCTCTTTTACACGCGCACACTGTAATGCATAATATGACTAGTTACGTCAATAGTTTTGCTTTGCATCATTTTTTTCTATTCCCCCTGCAAGATTTAAAACGTGTTTAACTTGTTCATTTGTTGAATGGATTTACTCAATTACTAGCTGTGCCCGCGATTTCACGCGGATTTAACAAAAACTTTATTTTTCTAAAATAAAAGATTTTTTCTAAAATAAATGAAGCCTAAGTTACTCCTTGTTATATCAGCTACCTGACAAAATAGTCCCGTCAAAATCGGTCGAGCCATTTCAGAGATTAGCCGGAACAAACAGACAGACAGACGAAAAAAAATCTATGGTCATTTTCGTTATAAGTATTGTGTATATAACGATATGTACTTGGACATTTTTATTTATTTTCACATTACAAACAGACACTTCAATTTTATTTATATGTATAGATTTGTCTGCTAGATTTTGGATATGGCTTTATTACAATATAATAAATACCATAAAAAATGAGCCCCAAGTCTACCATGCTGACCCAATGCGATTAGGTGGACTTCACAAGTTTTAATCCAGCAAACTCTTGCGATAAAAATCTTTCCATTTATACATTTTATAGTACTGATTAATCAAAAATTAATCGCAGCATTTTAACACCTGGCCTTGACTTTCACACATTGATTACTTTAAATACAAAGAATTTTTGTAATAGACATTGAGGTTATGTATACAGGCATTTTATTATTCTGGAACGGATTTCGCGAACTTGTTTTGTGTTAAAGCTTCATAGATACATACATAAACTTACGCCTTTTTCCCAAAAGGGGTAGGCAGAGGTGCTACCAAGACACGCGTTTCGCCTATCGACTATCGCCTTATAAGGTACAAACTTTACTACAGGCTGATAATGAATAATCAAAAAATCCAATATCACTTTTCCCAACCCATAAACTAGACTCCTAGAGGCTGCGGTTTCGAACACTTCACCGAGACAAACATTTGAGTGATCCACGGGCATTTATTTCAGCTCTCAGTGTTTTGTGCGAGGGAAAAGTCTCCTGTGGTTTTTGATACCCACTACACAAGACTCAAGCTTAATGTAAGTTCAGGACTATGTCTTGACTGTTGGGTGTAATTTTACTTATTATAAGTTACAATTTGCCTACGGTTTCATACTGTGTCAGCCCATATACGTCCCACTGCTAGACACGGGACTCCTTTATAATCGAGAGTACAGTTGAGAATTGTTAGGTCATATAGCCCACCACGCAAGCGTAGTGAGAGTTGATGGACTACGCTTACATCTTCTACCGGAAATAAACTAGCACTGATGTTGGTACCAAACAGCTAATGACATCTCTGCCTACCCCTCCCGGGGGTATATATCATGGATCTTTTGTATATAAATACGATATCTAAAACGATATCACTGAAATAGTTTGTGAGTGCAACTTGAGTTAGCCAATCCGAAGTACAATCCACTCCAAAGAACAATGGGTTCTCAGATAAATCTGATGACATTCATATATATGACACTTGAGCAGTCTTATATGTCATGACATTAGTTATATGCGACTATAAAGGCTGCAATTATATTAGTAGCCAAAACAAAAAGTATAAGCCATGAATCTTGAAGCATAAAATTCGATTATATATAGTTGTGTACATAACAAAATGCTTTAATAAATAGGGACTAAAATGTCCGCAAGGAATATGCATAAAATTGCTAAGCAATAATTTTATTTATTCTTTGGAATTATACACAGATATGAGAATACCATTTTTTTTGTACTGAATAATGTACGGAATGGGTTTTATTTTATATTAACTGCGCAAAGTGGGCCAAAACATTCTGGCGTGGAGGCTAGGCGTACGGACAAGAGAAGTGTCAAACACCCGCCTACATGGTGGACGACCTGGTTAAGGTCGCAGGAAGTCGGTAGATGCAGGCCGCTTCCAACAGGTCGAAATGGAGATCCTTGGGGGAAGCCTATGTTCAGCAGGGGACTTTCTATGGCCGAAGAAAGAGAAAGAGAGAGAAAGCACGAAACAATATTCTAACGCAAATTAAAATAAATAAAGAATACCACGGTCACATAAATCATTTTAACCCCACACTAAAGTACAGCTCTTGTGACGTCGATATCAGAAACGAGGAGGTATTTTTCGGTTTCGAAGGTATGAACATCCAGACCCGAAATAATCCAAATAATTGTAGATCACACAAACATTTGTCTCGGTGGGTTCGATCCCACAGCATTTCGTTTCCGGTGTAACCGACTACACCATGGAGGCTGTCAAACAATAATTGAGATATTACTGATAGTACAGTACAGTAATCCGACCGATTACGGCCATGGCGACCACTTCGACCCCTTATAGGGCTTGGCGCTGATGCGCCCGGAGATGGATTGGCTTATATAGCCGATTTTCGCAACAAACTCCCTTGCACAAAGTGGGCATGTGAGCTTACCGCTTTCATAATTGAAGTGAATAGCGGCGAGTGGACGGGATTTAAGCTCATCGCGCTTGGCGTCGAGGTCAGCTAAACGCTGTTCCTCAAATACGCGAATTCGCTTCTTCACCATCTCGCGCCACTCCGGTCATTGTGTTGCCAAACTCTCCCAGCGAGAGGGCTCTATATTGCATCTTTTCATGTGACGTTTCTGAACATCCTTATATCTGAGGAGTTGTTCGCCATGCTTTCGCTTGCCCTCCTCTAGCGAAAGATAAAAGATGCGCTTCGCCACTCTCTCCTCCGCCATCCGTGATACGTGGCCGCACCACCGTAGTTGCCGACGCATCAAATATGCCTCAATGCCACCAACATAGGCGCGTCTTAAAACTTCGGTATTACGCACCCGATCGGACCATCTGATCTTCATGATGGAGCACAGGCATTTAAAGTGGAATCGATCGAGAGTGCGTATATGGTGACGATACACACACCAGGTCTCGGAAGAATAGAGAAGGTTTGGCAGCACAATCGCCATGTAAACCGAGATCTTAGTAGCCAGCTTAAGGTCGTGCGAGCAGAAGACCTTAGAACACAGCTTTCCAAATGCTGCAGCTGCAGCACTTATTCTGCTGTTGATCTCAGTATCAAGGTCACACTTAGCTGTTTTAGTGTTCCCCAGATAACGAAATTTATCAGCTGTTTCAGCACGTCCTCACCAAGCTTAATGGTCAGTGTCTCACGACCATGGATGTCTAGGGACATCACTTCCGTCTTTTTGACACTGATCTTTAGGCCGAATTTGCAGCATGCTTGGTGGAAAGTGGACATTAGCTGTTGCAGGCCGTCTGGGGATTCTGCCAAGAAACACAGGTCATCAGCATACATGATCTCTGTGATCAATGCATACGAGACTTTGGTGCGCGCCTTAAGTCTGGCCAAGTTGAAAAGACTGCCATCGGTGCGAAAGCGAATGCGAACCCCTTCAGAAACAGTTTGTAGGACGTCCTTGACTGCTACTGCAAAATATAGAGCGAACAGTGTGGGTGCTAGTTCGCATCCTTGCTTAACCCCACAGGTAACGGGGAAAAAGTCGGACTGCTCGCCGTCTATGTTACTGATAGTATTATATGTTACATAGACCACAAGAAAATCTGAACAATATCAATGAAAACATTTTTGTATGCAAACGAGTAATAAGCTTGGTTCGCTTGAATAAACATATTTCAAAGTTAATTTCAATCAAATCAAGTCAATAGTTGCATAAAAAATATGTTTTATGATGAAAACCCTTATAATGACGCAAGGTCGTGGAGTTGTCCAATTTCTAAGGGTTGCGTTAGACCTTCGATCAAATATATACTTCACGATACCGTTATCAACGTTGATTGTGTAGACAAACGTGTAGTAATAATCTTCAATTAATAAGAGCCATTTAAAAATATTATGCAACTTTATTGCGCATTTCATTTATTATAGATTTACTTTAAATTAAAATATACGAAAATATCGTATTTATTTAAAAAATAAAAAAATACCAATTAAAAATTCAACACGAAAATCTAATTTTAAAAGAGCTAGAGCTAGTAGCTATATTTTTCAAAACAAAAAAAAACAATTAAAAACACGAACCAAATAACTCACCTGGCGTGAAAATCATTATAATGCACTATGTGCAGCGGAAACAAATCATTTTTTAATACTCTAGCACCAACAATTGCACATAAAAACACAAAACAAACATAATTAAACACAGCCATTTTTAAAATACTGCAACAGTTTTTACCGCATATTGCACTAGTCAGTTCAATTCAAAAGTTTAAGCCGTACTGACCATCCGTATGCTCTAAGGCCTAAAACAGTTAACAAATCACATTTGATAACGTGACATTGTGAACTCTAATGCGCTGATAATACGGTCGATAATGAACGTTTGGTCACGGTGCCTGTTGCGTGTCGCAATTTATATAACGATATTACTGTAATTAAAAATTACACAATTGATTTAGTTGAACATTTTCTTGGTGCAGTATGTTTTTGAAGAGAAATTTAGTGTAGTGATGTGTGTGTTGTATTTATTTATAAGTATTGACAACCCTGTAATAGACATAGGGTTGTCTCCATACTGTAACAGCCCTGAATCAACAGCTTCTGTCCATAGCTAAATCCAAAATCTAATCTAGGTAGTTCTATAGAGAATGACCAGACTATAGCCATAGTAACATAGTGGGATTCACAGACTTAAAACCTATATCATAGACATTTTTGTTAGGATCTCAATGGTATGCGAGATTCCTTACAATGTTTGTTGCATAACTAGGGTTGTCTCACAATATTAAGCTATGGAATATTTTAACAGGCCAGATATTTCCTTATATCTACTAAGGATTTTTAAGAGGGTGGTTAAGACAATTTTAATCGGGCCAGCATTATTTCTGTCAAACTACCGCCACTTAATATGAGTACGTGCAGCTTTTTTTCTCAGTTTAATTACTACCTATTTTGAAAAAGGTTTCATCTTAGGCAAATAATATTAATAAGGGCAAAAAATATAAATTGGATTTTCCGAAGTAAAAAACACCGGGACCTCGAAGATCATCACAAACATAATATGTTTGTATACAGGTATCCACCAACCCGCACTAGGCCAGCGTGGTGGACTATATGGCCTAACCACTCTCAATCGGTAGTCGATTGTAGAGGAGGCCCGTGCTCTGCAGTGGGATGTATATGGGCTGATACAGATACAGATACAGGTATCCTAGAACTACCGCCAGTAACGGAAGATAGACCAAAGTATGATGGCACACCAACAAAAAAAATGTCCCCTATCCCTGATAGAATTCGAGAAACAGGCATTCTAGTAAACATTTCAAAAACTACACTAACCAACACTTTGTAGCATTGTGAAGAGTGATTTCCATAATTTATTATTATAAATGACGGTTTGCAATTTGAATAGATAATTATATTTTTCCTATCTGCGGTAGCTCGTAATTGGCTATCTTTTGTATACAATTTTGTATAATATATGTTTGTTTGCTATGTATAGCTGTGAGCCACCCAAATAAAATAAAATAAAATTTTTCAAGAAATATGATCAAATTTTTCCAAGATAATTTTTGATTTATTTATCAAATTTTTGATCAAATAGTTTATTTGTAATCTTTACTACGAACGCTGTTTCTTGAAAACTATCGGGAATATACCATATTTTCTTGTTTTTCCAGTGCGTCATAGCTTGGTTTATGTCCCTTTTTTAGTCTAATGTCTATTTTTTTAACACTCTGTATATTTAATTCTTGTTTTGATTTAACATAATATCTAGCATTCTTAGAACTAAATAAAGTAATTTCATAATAGTTCTTGCCCTAGAGATTAGGAAAACTAAACATGATTTTATTTTACTCATTAAATTTTTACCCAGCCTTCCCAAGATACCGTTGGGAATACCATGTTTGATAAGTACGTAATTTTTGAATGAAGGGATTTACAAGTAACCTGTACCCAAGGTTATCTTGTAGATAAAAAGAGTGAACAATAATTTAATAAAATTCATCCTACTAGCTACCATAGATTTTTTTTTGTCTCTGTGAAACCGGGTTACCTTTAACGCCCCACCTCGGGGAAAAGTGGAGTGATTATGCTGGGTTCACCGATAAGCATACCAACCAAAACCCCGCGTTGCCGTCTTCAGCGCAATTGGAACTGCCCCAGGAACCCGAAGCAAGAGCGCTCCAGCTTCTACCGGGACCATCCCTGCACAATGCCGCTCAATTTGCGGCTCATACCATATGTTGGAGGCTAAGAAGCCTTCTCATTTCTCGGCAACAGGCAGTTGCTTCCTCCTCCTCCTGCTATCGAACATCTCGCGATCGCATTTTAAGTGAGTGCACAGCCCCCATGAGGTAAGATGTGAAACCACACTTGAGCTGGGTATTGTCACGCCCTCACACCCACCACTGTAACTTCTGTAAGCCGGGATCAACAGTGGCACGCATTGTAATGACACCGAGCATTGAAGCTCGGCAAGTTTCCGGGAATGTCTAACTTGTCTTTAACCCGCAACGAAATCAATCAGAAAGTTAAATTAATAGGAGTTTGAAATAAATTATTGACAACTTCCGTCCGTGCAAAGCAGGTGGCAAAACAATGAACTAAAGTAAACAACCTCGCAAAAAGACTTTTAAAGCCGGAGAAACCAGCTGTACACTTGAGCTATCCATACTAATATTATAATTGTGATTTACTGGTGGTGCGCGCCCGCGACCTTAACTTCCCCATTAGTTGCCTTCTAAGACAGGCAGGGGATACCGTGGCGAGATTCTCGAAGCGCCCCCATACCACAGGGCACACCATAGACTTACTTGAAGACAGCAATAATGTGTACAAATATACAGGGTATATCAAGACTGCTACCGAAAACGAAGCCGGGTGGTAGTTTAAGCGACTTCAGACACAATGCAACAGAAAAAGTTGCAAAAAAAAGCGACAATTTTTTTTTTTTATTTTTTTTCCTATTGCCATATTTTGGTGGTAAATACATTTTTTCCTAAAATAATAGTGTATACCCTTTAATTTATAAATACTCTAAGATATAAGAGAGTTTAAATTATTATTTTAGCAAAATCTATGGATTTACCACCCAAAAATGACGATATTTAAAAAATCATAAAAAATAATTGTCGCGTTTCTAAGCGAAATTTTTAATTGCATTGTGTTTGTAGCCACTAAAACTACCACCCGGCTTCGTTTTCGGTAGCAGTCTTGAGATACCCGGTATAAAGCTGAAGAGTTCAGGAACTACTGTTAAGAATTGGAAACTTATTTGTGTTGGATAGTTCATTTATCGAGAAATGCTATAGACTATATATCATCACGCTATGACCTATATGAGTTAAGCGGTAGTGAAAAATCTAGCAAATACGAGGAAAATTTATTTGTTTCGTGTTCAGATAGGTAGATATTCTAAATTGACAGTCGAACATTTTAGCCGCCATTTTGAAAAGTGTAAATTTGCGCCCGGGCGGAGTCGGGCCGGACCGCTAGTATAATATATTTTATGAATATTGAATGTCTAGCCCATATATCCACTAATACAAATTCTATTAGCCAAGACACTACGCAAAGAATTGACGCTCATTGAGTCTCTTAGGGCCTTTTTATTAAACTTGGATGAGCAAGGAATATATTTATTCCAAGACTTTAGAATTCACTCGATTATTTTTTTCCTTCTTTATAGTTTTAAAAGCAGTGGGTTGCCATAACAGGATTGTAATTTAAGCCAAAGAACATCCTTGTACCTTGTTATGGTCTCACCACTTTCAATCGTACTCTCGATTGTAGAGGAGGCCTGTGTCCTACAGTGGGACGAATATGTGCTGATACATGCTTGTTTATTAATAAAGTCGTGAATACTTCGCTATTCAAAATAAAAGAATTTTAAAGCCTTGGACTAAGGTTAATCCCTCTCGCTAATCCGACTTAATTAAAAACGCCATTAGGGGCAGAATGGAATATATATATACATACATTCATAAACTTCACGCCTGTTTCCCATAGAGGTAGGCTGAGACTATGGATCTCTACTTTGCTCAATCCTGACACTACTTTAGCTTCATCCACTTTCATTAATCTCTTCATGGTTTCACGTTATTCTTCAATCGAAAGAATAATGAATTGTAAATATTGAAGATAGATACTTTATACGTGCCAACCCTGCGTACAGTCATATGGATGAACCATTGCATACAAATATTAGAAAACTCCTTATATCCTGTTCCTCGTGGTAGGTGCCGCCTGGGTAGCTTGAAGGACATTGAAGCCAGAGTAACTACTGGACTTATTGAGACTTAACATTTTATGTTTCAGAATGGCGAGCGCAGTGAAATGCTAAGCATTGCTTTGTAATTCATGGAATTGTTTTTTTTTTCATTGCAGTCGTATCTCTTACCATCAGGATAGATAGCCATCTTACGTCACTGGATACCCTAACTGGACTGCACTTACCATCAGATGTATTATTTGTCGTGGCAGTATAAAAAACGAACAAAAATATCCGCCTCTCACTTAACATTACCATAATAAAACAAATTAGTTATGCTCAGAACGTTCTAAGAATTCACTGCCACGCTGCAATTATGTAGATAAGAAACAATTACTTCATTATTTAAATTGCATAAAGGTATGTTCATGATATAGATTATCACGCTTGGGTGAATGCGATGAACCGCCATTCCCGATTTTTTTTTATTGTTATGTATGGCGAGACGAACATACCGTTCGCATGTTGGTAAGCGATACGACCATTCATGGGCAGTAGCAAAACAAAACACTATTTATATAAAGTAATGCTTGGAATTTCACTGCCCTCACCATCCGGTGACATAAGATGTTAAGTCTTAATTCGTCCAATCGTTACTCTAGCTACAATGTCCCTTAAACCGGAACACCACAGTGTATTATCACTGCTGTTTGGCATGAGAAACAAACATTGTGGTGATACCTACTTAGACAGCCTGTTGACCTAGCCTTCTTGCAATTTCGGAACATAAAAGGAAGTCATAAATCCGATATAGTTTAAAATACCAGTTTTATCTCAATTGATTTTTATTTACTTTATTATAAAACGTTCAACCCTAACCACAAACAATTTACATCTTTGACACGAGTAGTGCAGGTAAACTTGCGCCACAGTTCAATGCATCCGATCTATAAGTGTTCATGATCAGACAAAGGCTCGCGAGTACAATTTACCGGTCTATTATTGTTGTAGCCTTGCGAAGTAGAAAGGCGGCTTGGGAATTCCATTTTCTATATTAACTAGATTTATTCCTGATTCTGTTTACTGTTTTGTGATAATCTTGCCTCGCGGACTGTTTTTTTGGAATGCTTCGGACAAAAGAGCAAATGGTGCACCATACCATCGGATATATCCGCAACACGTGCATCTTAGTTGCGTGGGTATCTGTGGATCACACAAATATTTGTTTCGGTGCGAAGATCGAACCCGCGGCGTCGCCTACCACAGCTTGCGTCTAAGCAACTGCGGCACGGAAGCTGTCAATATTCTGGATGAGGTAGTTATTCTGTAAAGTGGTGGCGTCACATGCCGACATGTTTGGTATTGAATGTACTCGGTCAATAAGGGAAAATGACGGGGATAAGTTTTATATGTAGTACTCAGTATCCTGTATAAAACCCCAAAACATCTTCACGAGTTCATGTTGTACCCTTTTTAGTACCCTTTGGGTAGCTTGAAGGAGATTGTAACCAGAGTAACTGGAGATATTTTGACTTAACATCTTATGTCTCAGCATGGCGAACGCAGTGGAATGCCAAGCATTGTTTTGTAATTCAAAGTGTTGTTTGGTTTAGCTATTGTTTATGAGCGGTCGTATCGCTAACCATCAGACGAACGGCATGCTCGTCTCGCCATTCAGGGCAATAAAAAAAATGTAGGAAGAATAGGAAAATCACTCCAAAAAAGGTAAAGGTCCAAGTTCTGCCTTGAACTCTTTAGCTATCTATCTTAACATAGGCTGTATAAAAAACATACAAACAAACCTATACCCTATAAATAAGGCACGGAATAACTATTTTACGTGCCGTTGTTTTCTCATGCAGTTTTTTCTTGCTTCATACAATCGATATCAAGGTCGGTTATTTAAGTCTCTCTATTTATAGTACAATTAAAGTAATTTATTTATAGGACAAACGGAATATGAAAGCGATGTGTATTAATTTTACAGGTGTACGTGTTGTCCTTCAGACTATATTTGGCTATTGTACTGATAGCTTTTTGTACTGGTACGGTAAAATATGCAAGACACTTCTAAACTGCCAGCCTCCATGGCGCAATTAGTAAGATGGCTGTGAAACGTGAGGCCGCGGGATCCCGAATCGAAACAAATATATTTTGTGTGATCCACTGGTGTTTGCTACGGGTCTGGGTGCTTATGAGAACGAAAAAGTCTCTCGTAGTTCCTGATACCCACGACACAAGACTCGATCTTAGTGTGGGGTCAGGACTATGAATGTGACTGTTGAGTGTATTTGTTATTTTTATTATTATTAAACTAATATGATAAAGAGGAATGATTTGATTATTTTGTTTGCATTGATTATTTGAAAAATTATTGACTGATTTGAAAAATTCTTTCACCTTTAGAATCCTACATTATCCCTGATGAACATAGATGATATAATATTTTCAAAACTTGCCGGGCGGAGCGGAGTCTAGCCTTTAGTCGTAGTATATTGAAGGCTATCGATATCAAGCGTCCATTGACAAAGGATATCTTGCAGGTCGACACTGTAACACCCGTCTAATTGATATCAGATGTACAGAGAATTAACCAAAAACACTTCACTCTAGCGAAGATATACGTTAATCTTCTCTTCATTAAGATTCTTACAAATTTCATGGTATGTAAAGTCCGCCAACCTGCACTAGGCCAGCGTGGTGGGCTGGGGTGGGTGGCATGGTTTAACCCCTGTAAATCGTAATTTTAGTTAAAGAGGAAAACCGTGATCTCTTTCAGAGGTATATGGGTTGATACATTACACTACAAAACCCGTTATCAATGGTATCACAAATTCAACAATTTTTAGTGCAGATTTAAAGGTGAAGCCCTTACTCAAGAACTTGACTTACTAGAGCATTAACTGGCATAGTCGTGAATTACTTGTTTGAGACAATATACAGCCTTCATACTTTTATTATTTTGAATTGTTTTCCTCAGTTAACAACAGTAGGTATTGTCATGACCATATAAATAAAAAGATATTTACAACTCTATATTGAGCGTATAATAACAAAAAAAAACAAAATAATAAGTACCACTGCAAAGCAAAAAAATAATATTTGTTTCATGGAACTTGTGCTTGTTGATTAATTTGCTTAATGACTTGACTAGCCAATAAATCAAAATATATGCATAACATTGAAGGCGGGTCGCCCAGTACCAAACATATAGATATTTAAATTAATATAAGGCATAGGTCCTACATGTTTGGTACCAAACATGGTACTTATTATTTTGTTATTTTTTGGTTTTAGTGGTTTTTAGTTTTGAAGTCGGTTTTTATTTTTTTATTAAATTTTTTTGTTATTTTTATCTTTTTGGTGTTGATAGGAATTTAAATGAAGAAGATTTGGTCCCCACAAGGAATATGTTCTTTCCGATGATAATGAAATCGCTAAAATCGGCTAAAAGCTGCCTAAGATATTGGAGTATTCACATGTCTATTATTTTTTTCTCCTTTTTTCCTCGCAAAAATAACCATTGGAATCCTAATGAATTTTAAGGAGTTCCCTTCTCCAGGTCCGAAGATATTCATCAGATTTTCACCATATTTTTATGGGACCAAATGACAAGCACCAGCTTTCAATCAAAGAAAGAGTGGTCGAAATCGGTTCACACCGTACAGAGAAACGAGGTAATATAAAAAAAGCAACATACAGTTGAATTGAGAACCTCCTCCTTTTTTTGAAGTCGGTTAAAAATAGTGTTGCATTGTCACTATACATAAAGATGCAATATTCCAGCTCAATCGAATGCCATCAAATTCACTGGTGGTAGGTATTTCATATGTGAGGGGCCGCCTGAGTAGTTACCACCGCAATGTCTATTTCTCCCGCTAAACAGCAGTGCAATTACTGCTGTGTTCTGGTTTGAAGGACATTGTAGCCAGAGAAACTACTGGACGTATTGAGACTTAACATCTTATGTCTGAGGATGGCGAGCGCAGTGGGATGAAAAGCTTTGCTTTGTAATTCATTGTATTGTTTGGTTTTGCTACTGTCCATGAGCGTTCTTATCGTTTACCTTCAGACGAATGACATGCGCGTCTCCCCATTGATCGGAAAAAACAAAATGTTCAACTTACTTAAATTACTTACGGCTCACTGTCCATGTAGCATCACTTTATATGCATGCTTTCGTCGTTTACCAATTATTTTACGCTTGCGTGCAGCTTATCTATAAACAATCGCAGCTCTGAAGCAATATTGTTATATTTAACAAATATTTGTGTGATCCACTGGTATGTGTTTCGGATCTGGGTGTTTGAAAGACCAAAAATTCTCATAGTTCCTGATACCCACGATACAAGAATGGATCTTAGTGTGGGGTCAGGACCATGTATGTGACTGTTGGGTGTATTTATTTATTTATTATTTGCGTAGTGGCAAGCAAGAGTCATATTGTATTCGTGGACAGAACTACGACTAATAATATGTAAGCTGCAAGCAAGCGTACAACAAGTGACAAATGACGAAAATGTGCGAAGTGAAGCTACGAGGACAATTATAAGTCTAAGATAAATACTAGAACGGTCACCGTGAACAACATGTCTATCATAGAAAACTACGGTACCGTACTGGAATCTTAGTCTGCCTCTGTTACTCCTACGTAGTAACATAACCTTCCTTCCCATTCTACTGACTTCCCGCATACTTGGTACGCGCGTAGAGATTTTGCTTATTTCATTCAAATAATAATATTTAGAATGTTCAAACATACCAGTTAAATACAAACCTCCAAAATCAGACAATGTTTATTAAATAGAAGTTATAACTATACCATAATACAACTCAACTTCAACAAAATCAAATTCCATCTAATCCACATTCAAAGTTCTGAAGGTCCCAGCCAGTCCCAAATACTGTGATCTGTACATTTCAGTCTGTCGCATGCCTTCTTCTGTTCGTATTTCTTTCATTTTCTTGAGAAACTCTAAGTTCTTTTTGTCAGCAAGTTCATCCAGCCATTTATCTGTAAAATGTGGAAATTTAATTAAAAAGCACACAGTTAGGACATATACACAAAAACAGGTCACACAAAAATATCAGTCACAGAAAGTCCCCTGTTTAATTTTGCTTCCCTCAAAAATTCAGCGATCTTGTTACCATCAGTGGACTCTTTTTTAGATACTTTCCCGCCCTCACACCACTGCAACTCTAGTCAGCTAGGATCAACAGTGGCACACAAATAATGAACACCGAGCTTCAGAGCTCAGAGACACTAGCTTGTCTTTAACCCGCATCGAAATTAATCAGAAAGAAAAACAAATAGGACTTGGAAGCAAATAATTGTCCACTCCACTCCGCAGCAAAGCTGGTGACAAAATATTGGGTATCAACAGCGGACTGTCTATCAACATAACTTTGACTTAACATCTTATGTCTCAGGATGGCGAGCGCAGTGGAATGCCAACCATTGCTTTGTAATTCAAGGTGTTTGGTTTTGCTACTATTAATGAGCGGTCGTATCGCTTACCATCAAGCGAACGGCATGCTCGTCTCACCATTCATAGCAGTAAAAAACTCACCATAAAGTGTTATCAGCGGTTGCTCCTGCCCCCCATACTCGACTGGTAGTATTTCTTTGGGCACCACATTGTACAGAGACTCCAATGTTTTATGGACTTGCATCCGCTCGCTTATCTTAGCGCTTAACATCGTCCTCATCAGCCTTAAAAGCACTTCCACTGCCCTTGATGACGTCAGGTAGTGGATGCCTTTTATCCTCATGTCGTAACCTTCCTGGAAATCGAAATGTCCTGATAGTTACCTATATACATATTATATAAGGCATAACATAGTCCTGATCCACACTAAGATAAAAGTCCTTTGTCGTGGATATTAGAAACTACCAGACATTTTTATGTCTCACAAAAACCCAGACTCGACAAAATATGTAAGCATTGAACGCATGAACATTCATTTCACTACCGGCTTATAGCCAACTGCTCCACGGAGCCTGTCATAGTTTTATGCGTGGTACGCTGACCACAATGCCTATTGAATTTATTACGCAAAAAAGATCCGTTAAAGTCTGTAATTTTCGCCAAGCGCAGCAATCCTTCTTGTTAGGTATATAATCAATTGATCAGCTAAAACTTAAGTCTCTTGACCGAAACTTCTTGCACAACGGACGATTCACAATATGGCGCCAGATATGGCTTTGTATGAAGTTCGGAATGGTGTTTTGTTATATATTTTGTATTTGAGAAGAGAAAATATATTAATTGGTTTTTAGTCGTTATTATGCTAGGTCAGATAAAACTTGTAAGGGATTGAAGACCGATCCCGTTTCTTTGCTGTCCAGTGTATTTGGATATTTACACCATCATGTTTTCAAATATGAAAAACTCCTTCAAATTGAATTTCTATTCGAAGGTAAAAATATCCAATATTTCCGAGTCACAGTATAGTGACCCGGAAATATTGGATATTTTTGCACTTCATTAATAAAAGCATAAAACACAAGAGGCAAATTAAATATTTTTAGTAGCAAAGAATTTTCCAGTTCTGTGTAATCCGGTTTCAAGTAGGCTGGTGTCATAAAATTGTTGTTATTTTTTGCTTGTCCCTTGATTTATTTCCGTATACATTGTAGATGCTTCATTACCCTACACTTTTAGAATGGCCTATTTCTTAGAGCGCGTGAATTTCAAAAACGTAGATGGGCGAATCACTTTTGTCTGTGCAATCGAAAAAAAAATGTGTCTATCCCATGCACATTTTTATTGATTTTAGAATATTAAATAAAAATAGTTTAGTGCTATTGATTTCCATTCAAAATCGTCTTGCGCGGATAATAATTGAAAATACTTTCGGGCACCTTCGGGAAGGAGAAAGAGAGGGCAGTGTAAAAATAAAGAAATTATGTAGTGTTTCTTACACTAGTAGTTAATTTTAATTACCGTGGCAATGGTTAAGATGTTTCGCAACTCCGTGTAACTTATATTCGCGCTCAAACGCATGACGTTGATATCCCTTATGTCCGCAATCAAAATAAAACCGTTGCAATAGTCGTATTCCTTCAAATACTCGTTTATCTGCAAAAAGATCACAGTAACGCAATTAATAACATAAATAAATTAATAACAACCAACAGTCACATACATAGTCTTGACCCCACACTAAGATCGAGTCTTGTGTCGTTGGTATCAGGAACTACAAGAGACTTTTCAGTCTCACAAACACCCAGACCCGAAAGAAATATTTTTGGGCCGCATTAACATTTATCTTTGTGTGAGGATTGAATCCGTGGCCTACACTAATCAGCCAATAAGCTTAGACTCTAAATGGTTATTAAAATACTTACTAATATACCAAGTCTGTATATATCTGTCTGCGTTTTCATCCCGTCTTTCCGGTATTTACCCAAATATACTCGGTAATTTTCAGGTGTCAATGTAGGGATTATTCCTTGGATGCTGGAATAAATAAATTACGAATTTAATTAAAGTAGAACACAAGTAGAACTATTGTTTTTTTTCAGTCTTTTCAGTCTGCGACTGAAAACGAATCCGGGTGGTAGTTTTATTAACTTTAGATACAATGTAACAAAAAAATCGCAAAAATACAAGTGATGTTTTTTGTAATATTATTATACCTATCGTCGTGTAAATATAATGCACATCCATTTCATTTTTAAATGCACAATGGTACGCAAGAGTTTAAATTATTATAAGTAGTAAATTTTTTTTGTAGGATGAATATACCCTTTATAATATCAAACCATACTTGGTCCCAGCACAATGATCATATACTTTATATTGTTTTGAAGCTATCAGAAATCTTCATGAAACCCAACTTAAGCAGTTTAGCTTAGTTGGGTAAGAGCTAGAATGCTTAACCAGAGGTTGTGTGTTGTGTTGAGTCTATTATATGACACCATACTTGGCCCCAATACAATGATCTTATACAGGGGCGTCGCCAGCCGATGGCCCGGGGGGGGGGGGGGGGTATTAATACTTTAATATTACGGATAATTAAAAAAATGTGATTGCAACTTACACAATTTTGACAGCGGCCCCCAGATGGCCAATATTATTGTACAATAGTTATGGTATATGCAAAAAATACCGTATAGTAGGACTAAGCCAAGTCAAAGATTTTGGTTGCTTTACATTTAGCAATTTTTGTTAATCTCTAGGTGCAGCTGCCCCTACCTGCCCCCCATTGGCGACGCCCTTGATCTCATATTTTTATTGTTTCGAGGCTATTATAAATAATGAGAGATTTTTCATCCTCATAAAACTCAACTTATTCAAACTCTAGCTCAGTGGGGTGAGGTGGCGGGTTCTAATCCAAGGCATACATTAGTGAAATTTCAAATTTACTGGTGCATTTTTATTGTAGATGAATATATATTTAACAATGTTTGACAAAATCTGGTAAAACTTACGCATAATAATAGTTTTCCATAAAATTTAAACCCGCCTTTATAATAACCCCTAAAAAATCACTACATGGTATAAAACAAAGTCGCTTTCTCTGTCCCTTTGTCCCTTTGTATGCTTAAATCTTTAAAACTACGCAACAGATTTTGATGCGGTTTTTTTTAATCGATAGAGTAATTCAAGAGGAAGGTTTATATGTATAATACGTACATATTATTGTACAGAAATCTATTTGTACCCGGGCGAAGCTGGGCCGGGCCGCTAGTATAATATAAAAAGCACTCACAAATAATTTCTTAAGTGGCCGAAGTCGTTCTTGGCGTGGTATTTCTCGAAAAACGTTGGCATTATAGTTTTCAATGCGCAGAGCTGATCTAATTGCATTTTAGCACGTTCCACAGACCCTTTATTTATTATTATTGTGTTTTCTAAATAACTCCTGGCTGAAAGAAAATATCACAAATAATAGTTGAATTAAGTTGAGTTAAGCACGGTCGCTAGATGGTAATATGCTGAAAGGGGCTGCTGAAATGACGGCCGCAACTCAGGGGGGTTATTCAATAAAAACGATACGAACTTCGAATGTTCGGATGTTTAACGGCCGGAGTAAGATGTATTTTTACTTCTAAAAATCAATACAATTCTCTATTATCCTTATCATTTTCTCCAAACTTAGTCTATTGTTGCACCGTACGATAAAGGAATCCAGTATTTTGTGGAGTATCTAACAACATTAGTGAAGTTTTACGTCTGGCGTCCGAACATTCGAAGTCGTATCGTGTTTATGGAGTAACCCGCCAGGTTCGAATCTCCTGAGATTTTGGAGGCACCAGTAACTTTTTGAAATTTTAAATTTTCATGTGTGTATTGATAATCACTTAACACAAACTTTTATTTATTTATTAACTATTTTTTTAATTGTATACAGGGGGACTACTACCTTTGGCACTTTGTCGGTGATTTATTACACAAATAAAACAAATTGCTGTTGTTTTACACAAAAAATCTAATGTGGCAAGGTTTAAAATTCGAACGACTCTAGAAGACAAGTCGATTTTTTTATTGACTGTCAAAAGCCTGTTATAAACAACAAAAATATTTTACGTACCGTTTTTATTATTTTTTGTTTATCAAATACGATGAAAAGTTTCTATTCATAACCTGTACAAATCTACGTATCATGAATTAAGTTAATTCAGCGGTCGCCAATACGCGTCCCGCATAATATGTCCTACTTGGGGCCTCTGAATATTTTGTAAATTAATTACTGTTAAATTATACGTAGGTATATAGGGCTAGGGTGAATACCTTGTTGTAGTTGTTGTATCAGCCCATATAGGTCCCACTGCAGGGCACGGGCCTACTCTACAATCGACAGTACGATTGAGAGTGGTTAGGCCATATAGTCCACCACGCTGGCCTAGTGCGGGTTGGCGGACTTACATACCATAGAATTTTTTATAAATCGCTATGGTATGCAGGTTTCCTCACGATGTTTTCCTTCACCGTTTTAGTGTGAATACCTCACGATGTTTTCCTTCGCCGTTTTAGGGTGAATACCTAACGTAACCATTATTTTTTTGTGCCAGAGCGGGACATCTGTGGAATTAAATAATAATAATAAAGTTTTTGTGTTTTACAAGTTTTCATCATAAAAAATAGAATAACATAAAATAATAATATAGTCATATTTGTCGGCTGATTTTTTTTCAAAACTTCATGTCAAATTTTTAGATAAGTGTGAAACTCAGTATGATTGATTTATTTTTATTTTCGTAATCAAAATAGCTTTAATTACTGCGACACTCGCCTGTATTTTATCACTTGTCCATATTTTGTCTATGTGAGAAAAACTCTTTCGACAGATGCGTTACTTCCAGGCAGACACATAACGTATGTATTCAATTATTCTGGAAATGTTTGTTAAATCAAGACTGTTAGTACGAAAGTGCTGGCATAATACGACCCCACGGTTTTCAGTAGCAGTTCGGTAAAGCATTTCGAACGGGAAATACATTTTAAATTTTTTATTTGGTCTGTTTGTAAGACCGGGACGATGTCGGCCTAGCTGGGGGTACCGGGACAGTCTTCCTGAAAGCGGGACTGTCCCGCCTAAAGCGGGACGTATGGTCACATTATGAATACCACAAGTTCGTATTTGATTAACAAAAATAGTGTATTTTTTGAAAAATGAATTACCATAAAGTAGTAATTAATACTTTAAATAAAATACTAATAAGACATTAAATAAATAAATTAAAATAAAACAAATAAAAAAATTCAAGTAAGAAATTAATATAAATAATATTAACACCCATATTCTAAGACGTTCCTCGAAAATGTCTCGACTCCACTCGGCCTTACTGGAGGAAATCTGTATTCATAGTCGAAAAAAGTCTCCTCCACTCAACGTCACTCAATACTTTTCCTTTCTCGAGGAAAGGAATCAACTGTCGAACTCAAGGTACGTCGCGACCTACCTTAAGGAATACTTGAGGAAATATTTTCACTATGGAAACAGTGTTAATTATTTATAGTCCCACAAACTTATCTGACCCGGTGAGAGAGTCGCTGTAATCGAATTTGGTGTTGCCATTAAAAATAGATATTGCAATAAAGTGGGTAAAGTAAGATTTTTCAATCCGATCAATAGTGTCGGAAAAATGAGTGGACCAGTTTCATCTGCATGTTTTTTTCCTTCACAAGATTTCTAACAAATCGCTCCCTCTTAAAGAAGTCAAAACCCTTAAACAAGTGTATCTGTATCAGCCCATACACATCCCACTGCAGGGCACGGGCCTCCTCTGCAATCGAGAGTACGATTGAGGGTGGTTAGGCCATATCACAGGCCATATAGTCCACCAGGCTTTTCACGCACGCGGTTTCCTCACGATGTTTTCCTTCACCGTTTTAGTGCGTGTTTATTGACTATCAATACACGCATGACTCCGAAAAGTCAGAGGGGTGCCCTGAGATTCGAACCCGCGGCCACCGTGAAATGTGGTTGTGAAATCTGGTCCATTTACCAACAGGCCACCACGCACGTAACGATAAATTTTAGTTTATGATATGAACTTACATCTATTGTACTAGTACGTACAAAGTTCTGTTTTCGTGGAATTTATTTTAAAAAGCTGACAACACATACCTGTGGCGGCAGCTACGCGACGATACAATTTTTCGAAGGGTATTATTGGTATCTGAAGACGCTTTTCTTCCTACGTAAAATTTTATACCTGAAGTTTAACATTCCTAGCATCACTTTTTAAAGATTTCGGCAATTTTCACTAGTTTTAAATAATGCAGGAAAAATAAATACATTGAGTAAACAACCAATGGCCGATATGTCAGCGACTGGCAGGTAAATTGACAATTGCAAATGACGTCGTTGTTTCCACTTTTGGCCACCGGGCCAGATAAGTTTGTGGCTCTATTTTGACTGTCACTTTTCAAGTGAGCATAATGTTGAAATGTCAAATAGTTTTTGTTAAATCTGTACCTTATTAACACATCAATGACGTATTTAATGACGTATTTCCTCGACTCAACCTCACTCGAGGATCCTCTAGGATAGTTGTAGCCAGAGCAACTACTGGACATATTGAGACTTAACATCTTATGTCTCAGGATGGCGAGCGCAGTGGAATGTTGCTACTGTTAATGAGCGGTCGTATCGCTTACCATCAGGCGAACGGCTTGCTCGTCTCGCCATTCAATGCAATAAAAAATTTAAAAAAATTTAACACCTCGACAGAGATAAGGTTGAGGAAGATTCGAGGAAACGTCTTAGAATACGGGTGTTAGTGTAGAAAATATTTTTATATAGAGATTAAGAGCTATGTGTAATAACTTGTCATAAGAGCTCTTTGCCGACATGACCAATAAATTCATTTCATTTCATTTCAAGTGTGGGCCGTCTTTGGTTTATTTTGCCACCTTGTAGCCCTTGCCTGCCCAAAGTTTGCCGACCGCTGAGTTAATAAATTAATTTTTTAACTACTTGAATTTAAAAATATCCTCATTGTAGGTATATTATTATATGTTTTTGTGATTTTTTTATAGGTAAGGCCTGACAAAGGCGGCGCGACAAGCGACTCAACGACTTTCACTACTTAAAAGTAGGCACCTTAAATTACTCGTGACAACTGAGTGGTCAACCTTCTATGGTTGAAACAAGAAAAGGAGGAAGTATAGGATTGAAACATTAAATCAATATACGCAGCGTTTCAGGCAATCTCATATCATATCATGACAGCCTCCGTGGCGCAGTTGGTTAAACGCCAGCTGTGAATCGAGATGCTACGGATTCGATTCCCGCACTGAATCAAATGTTTGTGGGATCCACAGGTATTTGTTTCGGGTCTGGGTGTTAGTGAGACCGAAAAGTCTCTCATAGTTCCTGATACCCACGACACAGAACTCGATCTTAGTGTGGGGTCAGGACAGTTTATGTAACTGTTGTATTTATTTATTCATTCATATTTACGTAAGAGAAATGTCTTATTTACATGTGGGTCTCTTTATTCAAAAATGATATACATTACCGGTTCATATGACCTCCAGGTCATAAAAATAAAATCGATATCAAGAAGCTATTTCACTTTGGATCATAACTATTTAACAAAAATTTACGATAGCGTAGAAGGTAATACTACAAATCAACAATCACAGATCAAGAGTCAGTTTTTTCGCTAACTGTATTAATATTCTTCACCAAAACATAGCGGGATTAATGAATAAATCGGACTTACTGACGGTAAAATTGGAGGAGCTTCTCGATAATGGAACGGCCATAGACGTTATCTGTATAACGGAACATTTCATTGAGACCGGCTATGAAAATCTATTGCATATACCTAATTTTAGTCTGGCAGCCTTTTTCTCCAGAAACAATAAACGCGGAGGATCATGTATACTAGTCAGGTTAGGACTTCAACACAGAGAAATCCCACAAATAGCTAAAGAGTCGGTACCCGGCGTCATTGAATGTTGCGGAATAGAACTAATACCACTTAAAATTATCATCATTTGCATATACAGAATACCAAAGAATAATTATAATTTGTTTTATGAAAAATTAGATAATATATTGAAAAAGGTCACCTTATTAGCTAATAAAAATTTAATCTTATGCGGAGATTTTAATATTTATATACTTAAAAGAAATAATATTGCATTGGAATTTAAAAACTTCCTCTTACAGTATAATCTAAAGCTGGCTCTTCATAAACCTACTAGATTGAAGAGTAAAACATGCATTGATAATTTCGCATATAATTATCAAAAAGAATGCAAGGCTGAAATAATCGATTTAGTTATTTCGGACCATACATCTCAACTGCTTAGAGTACCCACTAATAAAACTAGTAAGCTTCAATTTTGGAAAACTAAAAGAACGCATACTTCCAAAGGTAACTTAATAAAATTTGAAAATCATCTGAAACATTTATCTTTCTCACAAGTATTCAATGCCAAAAATGCAAACGAAGCCTTTGATATTTTCTATGACAATTTTCTGTTATTGTATCAATTATGCTTTCCCGAAATAATCATAACTATTAAATGTAATAATAAGACTAAATGGATATCACGTGGAATAAAAAGATGTAGTAGAAAACAAAGGCAACTATTATGGGCGTATAGGTTTAATCCTACTCAAAAAAACAAACTTATTTTTAAAACGTATACTACAGTCTATAAAAAAGTCGTTAAATTAACCCAGAAAGCCCAAAATAATCATTTTATTAAAACTTCCATAAGCAAATCAAAAGCTGCATGGCAAATCATTAATAAATCAAAGTCATGTGCACTACAAGACCCAATAATGTGAATAACGCATAACAATTCATCTTTTGCTGATCCTAGAGACATTGCAAATGAATTTAATAATTATTTTATTGACATAATAGAATATAATATCAATAATGATTTAAAATTGAATAATAATAAAAATATAATTCAAAATATGACAAAAAATTCATTATTTATGCTTCCAGTCACGAAGCAGGACATAGAAAAAATTATTAATAATCTTAAAAACACTAACACTGTTGGCTACGTCGGCGTACTTACTAAAGTTATTAAGCATGTAAAGGAAACTATAGCACCACCACTGGCGCATATTATTAATTTATGTATAACAGATGGAATATTCCCAGAGAGACTAAAGAAGGTACTTGTTAAACCATTATTTAAGCATAATGACAAAACAGATATAAAAAATTATAGACCAATTGCCAAAATTCCTATATTTTCAAAAATCATAGAAAAAGTAATTTATCAATCCTTGTATTCATATTTAGAAAAACACAAATTGTTCTGTATTGAGCAAAAGGGATTTAGAAAAAATAAGTCTACTGACATGGCACTATACGACTTATTATCAAACATAATGACATCTGTTAATAACAAAAATCTAGTGTGCTATTTACACAGACATGACAAAGGCATTTGACTATGTCGATCATAAAATATTGCTACAAAAACTCTACAAGTATGGAATAAGAGGAAACATGCATAAACTACTAGAATCGTATTTAAGCAAAAGATGTCAGTGTACAGAAATCTCTAGAATATGTCCTAAAAGTAAACTAGAAATAATATACACATCTGAACCTAGAAACATTAAATTTGGTGTCCCTCAGGGTAGCATATTGGGTCCACTAATGTTTCTTATATAGGGTATCTCAAGACTGCTACCGAAAACGAAGCCGGGTGGTAGTTTTAGTGGCTACAAACACAATGCAATTAAAAATTTCGCATAGAAACGCGACAATTATTTTTTATGATTTTTTAAATATCGTCAATTTTGGGTGGTAAATCCATAGTTTTTGCTAAAATAATAATTTAAACTCTTTTATACCTTAGAGTATTTATAAATAAAAGGATATACACTATTATTTTAGGAAAAAATGTATTTACCACCCAAATATGGACATAGGAAAAAAATAACAAAAAAAAATTGTCGCTTTTTTTTGCAACTTTTTCTGTTGCATTGTGTCTGAAGTCGCTTAAACTATCACCCGGCTTCGTTTTCGGTAGCAGTCTTGATATACCCGGTATATATTAATGATCTTCCTGCATATATAAGACATAAAATGGTCCTCTTCGCTGATGATAGCACAATTATTGTGAAATGTACAGACCATACAAATTATCAGTCAGATATTAATTTCGCTCTGTCTGATACTATACTGTGGCTTAAAAATAATAACCTAGTCATAAATCTAAATAAAACTAAAGTTATGCACTTCTCCCAACGCCTTCCAAACACATCAGTCAGTGTTAAATTTCAAAACTATGATATAGAGGAAGTCAGTAGTACTAAGTTTTTAGGTATTATGCTGGACAATAAACTCACTTGGAAGACCCATATTGAAGAGTTATGTAAACGATTGAGCAAAGCCGCCTATTTACTGTTTCAGTTGTCAAGGAAAGTTAATATTGATACACTTTTAACGGCATATCATGGGCTAGTTGCCTCAGTGCTAAGGTACGGTATTATTTTCTGGGGACTATCAACTCATAGGGAGCTTATATTTAAATTACAAAAGCGATGTATAAGATCAATGTGCAATCTAAAAACAACAGATAGCTGTATCCCATACTTCAAGTCTCTTAAGGTACTACCTTTACCAAGTTTATACATATTAGAAACAGCATTATTTGTGAAGAGCAATCCTAACCTATTTGTTAAAGTCTCTGAAGTTAAAAAAAATCCAATACGCACTAAACAAAAAAATCAACTATGTCACGTAAAATGCAAAACAGCTTTGATGAGTAAGAGTTTCTTTGGAATGGCTCCAAAAATTTATAATAAAATACCTGACGATCTGAAAAATATGACCTTAACTAAATTTAAAAAAACGCTGTTTAAAATGTTAATTGATAAGTGTTATTCTGTAATAAATATTGAACAGTTCCTAAATGATATGTTAGAATAAGTGTTTTTATTTTTCTTTATTTTGTGTAATTGTATTTTAAATTAATGTCAATGTAAATTATCTTAAATTAATAATAATTAACTATTATCAATGTAATTCGCAGCTGTAAAAATTTTAAAATTAATATTTGTACGCCTTTATGGCAAAACATAGAGCTCATAATATTTATTTAAGATCATCAATGTACCTACCTATGTTACACAAATAAATTATTCTTATTCTTATTCTTACGAATAAGCAATCAAGTTATTATGATCCTTTGAAATCTCATGTCTAAAGGTGCATTCAAATCTTATAACTAAAAATAGAAAACTCGGACTAAATAGATGGGGAAATAAAGAATAAATATAAATAAATACACCTAACAGTTACATACATAGTCCTGATCCCACACCAAAATGGTGTCTTATGTCGTAGGCATCAGGGGCCCTACTATATTCATCCGAACGAACGGACGAACGAACGAAGTTCGAAACTTCGGACAAACGAAGTTTTTTATACGATACGAATGTACCTACATAAAACTTATGGTCGTTATTGATTTATGGTCGTAACCATAGACTTATAGTTACGGTGTACGTTATACAAATTCGAAATTTTACAGAATAGATACATTCGTATCGTATAAAAAACTTCGTTTGTCCGAAGTTTCGAACTTCGTTCGTTCGTTCGTTCGTTCGGATGAATATAGTAGGGCCCCAGAAACTACGAGAGACTTTTCGGTCCCACAAACTCAGACTCGAAACAAATACCAGTGGATCACACAAATATTTATCTCCGTGCGGGGATCGAACACGCAGCCTCTCCTTTCGCAGCAGGCCTTTAACCAAGTGCGCCACAAGGGCTGCCAAAGACAAGAAAAAAGTGGGGGTGATATGAACCTCGAATGTGAAAGGCCATCTGGACCGGTACCATTGCTTTGCCTATTTTTTCCGACAAACAGAAATGTTCGTTCTGTTACGTTCTGGTTAGAAGGACATTACAAGTGTTGACTTTTTTGCATTGCGATGAATGGCGAAACGAGCATGCCAGGTGCCGATGGTAATAGATACGACCACTCATGGACAATAGCAGAACCAAACAACACCATGATTATCAAAGCAATGCTTGGCATTCCACGAAACATCCTGAGACATATGTTAAGTCTGTAAATGTCGTCTCTGGCTGTAAAGTCCTTCAAATCAGAACATAACAGTGCATTTACACGGCTGTTACCGGGAGAAAAAGCCCAATATCTTATATCTCGGAATGAAGAGCAGTCTATTGTTTGCTTAGTCATAATCCGTTGTGAGTTGACCTTCCTACATTACCGATGGCAAAAAAGAAAACAAAGTACTTACAAAAATTCTTCCTTCGAAAATGAGTCTGTTTCTTCACCCATTCTTCCAATAAATCCACACATTCTTTCACCTCAGCTGTTGTATTAAAATTGCATAGTTTTCTAACAGTTACCATAGTGTCAGGGTGGAATTCCAAAATGGGATTTTTTGGTATGCACTCCATTTTAGTGTTGCTTCTCCGAGATTTAAAAACATACTAATGCCTACGTTTTTACGCTCTTGTATCACACGTAAATGAAGGCCATAATATTTATAAAAACTTAAGCAATCGTGTGAACAAGAACTAAAAAATTTGTTTACCAGTTTTTATATAGATGATTTATTTCTCGTTGTTTAAATACTGTTAAAACTATTTCAATTTTTACACGACTTTACCAAAGGAGATGGTTCTTAATATGCCGGATTTTTTAATATATTTTTACCATATACTAGAAGTGCGTGGTGGCCTGTTGGTAAACGGACTAGACGCGACTGCCAACATGTTCACGGTGGTCGCGGGTTCGAATCCCAGGGCACACCTCTGACTTTTCGAAGCCATGTGTGTATTGACAGTCAATCACCACGCACTATAACGGTGAAGGAAAACATCGTGAGGAAACCTGCATACCATAGCGATTTATAAAAAAAATTCTATGGTATGTAAGTCCGCCAACCCGCACTAGGCCAGCGTGGTGGACTATATGGCCTAACCACTCTCAATCGATTACGATTGTAGAGTAGGCCCGTGCTCTGCAGTGGGACGTATATGGGCTGATACAGATATACTAGAAGACAAATGAACCGATTTGGAAAATTATTTTGTAAATCAAGGGAGTAAAATTATGATAATTATTAACTTTTCACAGAAAGTCCACTACATAACATAGGCAAGCTTTTTTGATTTCTACAGAGTTGTTGGAAGCAGCCTGCGTTCAGATACGATAATTTCCATAATGCCAACGTGATGCCAACAGTCCATCTTATGGGTGGCTTCAACTTGACAGTTTCCTATTACCAATAATAATTGATAGTGGCAAGCGATGTAAAAAGTTTCCAATAGCTAAAACATACATACTAAACCCACAGAACAGACGAGTAAATCAATAGTAAATGCACTGTTTTGTTTGGGTTTAAAGAATATTGTAGCCAAAGTAACTGAGCGTGAGCGGTCGTATCACTTACCATCAGACGGACGGCATGCAAGTCTCGCCATTCATAGCAAAATCAAAAAATGGCGATAAGCTAACGATTAAACATTAAATTGAATCGCATAATTAATCTACATATAGCGTGTGAGTTTTTGGTCGCAAGATCCTAGATAATATCACGACTGGCGAACGAATTTTTTTATCGACAGGTACGACTGATATTTTTGGTCTGAGGTTACACGATTTACCAAGGGTGTAAGCCCTTTCGAACTAGTAATTTTTGAAACGCCCTTCGTACAAAAATAACTCATGACGCAAATCTGTCAGCGATATAATGTGATGTGTGCTATTTTGATCTGGATGCAGAACACCTCAATAAACTCGACCGGCTTTATAGCAACTACTAGCTCTTTCTCCCATCTTCGTCTGCGTAAATGTCTCATTTTCCCATATAAACTTTCATACCTCTTATTGCATTTACACTTCGGCATTCGATTCATTTTTAATCTCCGAAAATATGATCATATTTCTTCTTTCCGCTCACAGTTAAAATGGTTACCAATACGTCAACGTCGTTCTTTACACGCCCTTACAACTCTTTTTTCCATTCTTATGTCCCCTGCTTCTCCTTCTTATTTGTCGTCTCAATTTAATTACTTAGGGAGTAACCATAATAGGAATCTTCGCTCACTTAATCATCTCCTTCTGCAGTGTCCTTCCCACACCTCTAATTTCATACATTCTTCTTTCTTCATTCAGTCAATTCTTCTGTGGAATGCACTCCCCTTCGAAATCAGGTCGTCTAGTACTCGTATGACATTTAAAGCGAAAGTCCGACAACATTTAATTGATAAATTGGCAGAATAATCTTAGTATGTTTTATGTAGTATATGTATCTATAAGTATAAAATATATGTAATTTTGTATATTTATGTATGTATTTTTATTTATTTATATAATATACAGACTATAATCATATTCATTTGTGTATATATAATATATTCTTCTGATATTAGTTTACACCGGAATTTTTATTTTATTATTATTTAGAGATGCGCCTACTTTGATTTCTCTGCACCACCCAAAGGTTGACTGGGAGAGAATGCCTCAGGCATTAAGTCCGCCTTTATACTTTGTATATAAAGCATTTAAATAAAATAAATATAAATAAAAAGCAATATTAATAAAAAAACCTTTACCGATTTTGTATTCAGGGTATCAGACTGCAAAAAGGAAGCCAGGAGGTTTTACTGACATGACATAATTTACCAAAAAAAATCAAATAAGTGACGTTTAATTTTATAATTTTTTTCCTATCATCGTATTTGGGTGGAAAATATATATTTTTTCTAGAATTATATTGACGTTTATTTTTAAAAACGCTAAAGTATGCATGGGCTTAAATTAGTATTTTAGCAAAAACTACATAATATGTATTCACCACCCAAATAAATGATATTTTAAAAAATATCTTATACAAATAAAATTTTAACACTGGAGTGATGCTTTAAGCGATATTTATATTACACCAATCGTGTCGTTTTAATCTAAGAAACTTTTTCTCGTAAAATATTGAATAATCTGTGTTACAAATGATATTTAAAATTATCCGTTTTTTTTTAATTTATAATTTAAAATATATTTCCTATTTTCGTCAATATCACCGTGATTAAAACAAAAAAACAGTTGCTGATTTATTTTAGAATATTATATTTCAAGGATTACTCCTTTTGTTCTTTTATTGCAAAAATTATAAAATTGAATTATTAATAAAAATGCAGATATAAAGGTATAAAGAGGATTTATATCAAAATCTAAATCAAAATGTTCAAATCAACATAATAGTGCACTTACACTGCTGTTTGGCGAAAGAAATAGGCATTGCGGTGGTACTTACTCAGGCGGTCTTTCACATATGAAACCCCTACCACCAGTGACAGCAGCTTAACTATCACAGCCATGGCCCAAAGAGAAATTGATGACGGGCACTAGCGTTATCAGCCCCCTTAGCTATGTTATAAGCGCTCCCAATCTATTCTTTTTCTACAACCGTTAACGTCTTGACGTAAGCGATAACGTTTCGTTTGCGCTAATCAAATTGCATCTTGTATAGCATTGGTATTGGAGTTAACAAATGGCGTTGTTCAACGTAAAAACGTCATCGCTTACGTCGACGATTGTTGAAAGATAATAGATTGGAAGTGCTTGTAACTTGACTAAGCGAGCAGAACGACAAGCTAAGACCTGTATTAGACACTAAAACATAATAACATGACCAAAATTTCAATGTCAATTGCCAACCATTTACAAGAAAAAGACATAGATTGCAAAATGATTTGGTTTATAGTTACTTGAGATGCCACAGAAGAATTTATAAAAGAAGCCTAGGCTAGGCGAGCATAGGCTAATGAGCAAATACGCATCATGAAGACGACATTAATCAAAATTTAAATTATATGATAATCAAAATCACACCATTCAGCGTTTAAAATCGCTTTAATCTTTTTAATAGAGTTATGGTTGGGTAAACACCCGAACCGCTTTAGTTCCTTTAATAGAATAGTTGGATCAAAAATTATTTGAATTAAGCTAATCATCATCATCATCATCATCATATCAGCCACAGGAAATCCACTGCTGAACATAGGCCTCCCCCAATGATCTCCACAATGACCTGTTGGAAGCGGCCTGCATCCAGCGACTTCCTGCGACCTTAGTCAGATCGTCCGTCCACCTTGTAGGCGGGCGTCCAACACTTCGCTTGCCTATACGTGGCCTCCACTCGAGAACCTTTCGGCCCCAACGGCCATCGGTTCTACGAGCTATGTGCCCGGCCCACTGCCACTTCAACTTGCCAATCCTATGGGCTATATCGGTAACCTTGGTTCTCCTACGGATCTCCTCATTTCTGATTCGATCTCGTAGGGAAACACCGAGCATAGCCCGCTCCATGGCTCGTTGAGTGACTTTGAGCCTTTTAATGAGGCCCACAGTGAGAGGCCACGTCTCGGTGCCGTATGTCATCACTGGTAACACACAACTATCGAAGACTTTCGATTTTAGGCACTGAGGTATTTTGGACGAGAAGACGTCGCGAAGTTTCCCGAACGCTGCCCAACCGAGTTGGATTCGCCGATTGACCTCTCTCTCGAAGTTGGACCTGCCTAACTGGATTAAGCTAATAAAATTTTTGAATGTGAAATAATGAACAAAATATTCTCTACCTTGATATCATTATTTCTTCCACTCAGTCGGAAACTATTGACAAAGTGGTCGTGGTTTCCGCGATGTTGGTGCATGTTAATTTGCCTACATTGTTCGTCCTTTAGATGTTCACAATGCTACAAAGGCTGTTTCACATTATTACGATTGCAGCAAAAGCCAAAGAAGTGTTTGGTTGGTAAATATAAAGCATTTCATCATCATCATATTCTCAGCCACTGCTGAACATAGGCCTCTTCCAAGGATCTCCACATCGACCTGTTGCTAGCGGCCTGCATCCGGCGACTTCCTGCAACTTTAGCCAGGTCCTCCGTCCATAAAGCATTTCCTAAAATAATAATTCAAACCCTTCCGTACCATTGTGTCTTTAGAATAAAACGGTATATTATTATTTCAGGAAAAATATGTATTTTTATCCCAAACACGACGATCTGAAAAAAAATACAAAAAATGTTTTTCCTTTTTTGCGAAATTGTTAGTTGCATTACCTCCTTAGTCATTAAATGCCACCTGGCTTCGTTTTCTATCGCAGTCTATACCCTCTATGTATAATTAATTAAATTCTCATCTCAGTTGTTTAATATCCAGATTAAGTGAATGTACGTTAATTACTTACGCAGTTGAAATTCAATTAAGCGTCGTTGGCCGCAGGACAGCGAGGGCGTTGTACACTGATTGACATCGGCAAAATGTAGGTAACGGGACGTTTATATGGATTAATTAAAACATTATTTTCAGATTTAAGAAAATGTCTTAAAGTATTTTCTATCACTTCAATGTTTAATCTGAATATTTGGTAAACGGTGTTCATAATGGGGTAAACGGTGTTGATGGCATGATAAGCAAAAGTACTTTAATAATTGTTATTCGTCTCTTCTGTATTATGTCATTGTTTGTTTACCTAAATCATCATTATCATTATCATAATCTCAGCCACAGGAAAATAGGCCTCCCCCAAAGATATCCACATCGACCTGTTGGAAGCGGCCTGCTTCTTCTCCAACCTTAGCCAGGTCGTCCGTCCACCGTAGACGGGCGTCCAACATTTCGCTTGCCTGTACGTGGCCTCCTCTCTAGAATCTTTCGGCCTCAAAGGCCAACGTTTCACCTAAATAAAGAAAAAAAATGTGTTACGGTAGAGCACATGCAGGGGAAAAGGTCCGTAGTTTTTCCAACACACCTTTTGAGAGCTGTAATGCTTCCATTTCACACTCAATATTTTAATTTTTTCATTGCCTTCACTAAACACTATAGCGCCGAAGGAATACATCTTGAGGAAACCTGCATACCATAGCGATTTGAAAAACATCTATGGTATTTTAAGCCCGCCAACCCGCTCTAGCCGCCCACCCGTCACAGTAGTGAACTGTATGGCCTAACTACTCTCAAACGTACTCCCGATTGGAGCAGAGGCCTGTGCCTCGCAGTGAAACTTGGGCTGATATAGAAAATTCATATAAAGTATCTACACATAAATGTCAGGTCAAACTGGATATGATATATCTGAAATTAGATAAATACGCGTAGGTTTTTATGGGTTTTCCATTCTATTGATGGATCATAATTAGTTATGGTGATTGCTTTCAGGGAAATAATAAATAACTTGCTCACAAAAAATATATTTCATCCATGTACCTAATTCTTTATTTTCTCTACAGAGTTTTTTTACAATATTTCCCTCTAAATAATTCGATATTTATGTTCAAAAATTATAACCTGAAATAACTAGACGTCATACGGAGCCATATAAACCAAACACTACGCAGTGTAACGCCAATGACGACGCTTTGAAAGTAAATTAAATTTTCTTGAAACACGGCACACGCAAATGTTATTGTTTATTAAAGTTAGTTGTGCGAGACTGATATGCATTTACGTGTTCGAAACTGTGGTTTCGTGAATCAACAACCCCTGTATATAGAATGTCAATACACTTTACTAGTGGTAGGTATCTCATATGTGAGAGGCCGCCTGGGTAGGTACCACCGCAATGTCTATTTCTCCCACCACATGGTAGTGTAAATACACTGTTGTGTTTTGGTTTGAAGGATATTGTAGCTAGAGTAACTACATACTATTTTACTTATTGAGACTTAACATTCTATGTTTCGGATAGCGACCGTAGTGTTGGTTGCAAAATTTTTAGTTGCATTGTGTCTGACGACTCTAAAATTACCAACCGTGATATACACTATATTTAAAGTGCAATACAAACCGCCTCTCGTCTCTCTACACTACCTTAAGATCGAATGGAAGAAAATACCACTAGATATTAAGTCCGGTAGTACTATTGAAATTATTGCTCTTAAAATATGAGCAAAATGTAAAAAAAATATATACCGGGTATCTCAAGACTGCTACCGAAAACGAAGCCGGGTGGTAGTTTTAGTGGCTACAAGCACAATGCAATTAAAAATTTCGCATAGAAATGCGACAATTATTTTTTATGATTTTTTAAATATCGTCATTTTTGGGTGGTAAATCCATAGTTTTTGCTAAAATAATAATTTAAACTCTTTTATACCTTAGAGTATTTATAAATAAAAGGGTATACACTATTATTTTAGGAAAAAATGTATTTACCACCCAAATATGGCCATAGGAATAAAATAACAAAAAAAAATTGTCACTTTTTTTTGCAACTTTTTCTGTTGCATTGTGTCTGAAGTCGCTTAGACTACCACCCGGCTTCGTTTTCGGTAGCAGTCTTGATATACCCTGTATAAAAAATCTGGTTAGTTCAAAAATGATAGTAATCAAGAGGACGGTATAAAAAGGATATTATGTCAACAGATATTGAATTTTAAACTTAAAGTAATTTTGTTACAACCTTCGCAACTTTATGAACTAATTTATTTTATCTATATTGTTATTTAAAGTAAAATAACAAACGCTTCCATTAAGGAATAATAAAGGACTGTTTAGACTGAAGTAAAATTGGACGCGAAAGGCAAATAGAAACAATATTTCATATTAATTTTTGTGTAGGTATTGTAAGGTTTCATAACTTAGAAATTGTCACTTTTAAAAAAATTATATGGCTAGGAAAACAAAAGGGACCGCGGGGGGCTTTTGGCAGATGGATGTGCACGGAGAATGAAGAGGGTGCTAAGTAAAAGGGATATAATGTTGTAAAATAGAGCGTTATTTGTAATAAAGTATTATTATCTCACTTGGTGTTCGGAGTTTGATTGGTGAGATCTTACTTAACAGTATGTCCAGTTTTGATGACCAAATAAAAAAATGAAACAAACATAACGTTGGGGTTACACTGTGACACATAAGTTACAATATATGTTACAATATAAGGCTGGAAACTCATATAAAATATAGGAGTTTACGTTCTTATTCCCTTACACTCCACTATAGCGGCGTTACCCCAGCGTCCCATACAGAGGAAAACATTAAAATACAGATAAATAATATGGCTTAACTTAAACTAATAAAATTTCTAATAATATTTTAATGATAACCGATGCTCTTGACCGTAGAATATAACAAAAATATTACAAAAAAACAACTTACACAAAAATAATATTTCAAGTTGCTAGTAATAAATTAAATGAAGCAATTAGTTTACAATCTCATATATACATATGCTCATGTTTTAATTTAATAACTGATTTTATTAAATCCAATCTACTGTTAATTTTGTGATTTTCTGTGTTTTTTATATAAAATTTATAGTAACCTGACCATTACGTTACATAAACGCGTACTCATAAAACGATGTCATAAAATCATTTGTTTTATATGAATTTATTTGTGTCATGTTTATGCCACATAATTATACTATTTAATGCCAATGTGACCATTTTCTTCTACAAAGTTTTAAAAACGAAGTGTTTGTAATAAATAATTTAAAAATGCATCTATCAATGTTCTTAAAAATATTTTTACTGTACAGGGTATATCAAGACTGCTACCGAAAACGAATCTGGGTGGTAGTTTTAGTGTCTTCAGAGTTCAGGAACAATGCAACAGAAAATGTTGCTAAAAGAGCGAGGTTTTCTTTTTGATATTTTTTTCGTATTTTATTTGGGTTGTAAATACATTTTTTTTTTTCTAAAATAATAGTGCATACCCCTTTATTTATAAAGACTAAAGTATAAAAGAGTTTAAATTATTATTTTAGCAAAAACACACCCAAAACGATGATATTTAAAAAAATGACAAAAACAAATTGTCACGGTTCTTTGCGAAATTTTTAGTTGCATTGCTTTTGTAGTCACTAAAACCACCCGGCTTCGTTTTCGGTAGCACTTTTGATATACCCGGTATGTCATAATGAGAAGGAATGCGTGTGAATTACTTTTAAGTGAACGAATAGTTACCAAACGCCCGTATACTGGAACGCAACTTGACAGCCTCCGAAGCGCAGTTGGTTAGACGCCGCCTGTGAAACGAGAGGCCGCGGGTTCGATCCCCGCATCGTGAGAAATGTTTGTGCGGCCCACGAATATTTCTTCCGGGTCTGGGTCTTTGTGAGATCGAAAAATCTCTCGTAGTTCCTGATACCCACGACACAAGACTCGATCTTAGTGTGGGGTCAGGACTATGTATGTAACTGTAAAAAAAAAAACTTAAATATAAGGTGCGCTTAACTACGTTAATCCCATTTAAATGTACTGGCTAAGTGGGCCGTGCGATGTTAAGAGCATCTTATTATTTGAATGGCGTTCCAGTATTCGGGCGTAAAATAACCAAATTTTAAGCTGAATACTGTAATTTGGCTTACAATAAAAATATATTCTTGTATTGTAAGTATATAAAATGTGAAAGCTGTACTTCCGTATTACTGAAATAAATCTAAATCTTTTTTTGCCAAATAATATCACGGACTACTAAAAATCGTAAGCCTGAATTCGCATCAATGTGAACGAAGCATAATTTAATAATAAAATGAAATTATTGTTTCAATAAAAATTGGTAAATCGTTTACCTAAGTAACACTATAATGAGCCCGCGATCGGAAAATATTGTAAAAACACTTTTATAATAAGTATTCAATATTCACGAATACCTTTATAGGATTTGTCGGTTCTGATTACGGTTTTCAAATAAATATACTACAATTATTTTACTGTCTGTCATATTTGAGAGGCCGCCTGGGTAGGTACCACCGCAATGTTTATTTCTCCCGTCAAACAACAGTATAAGTGCACTGTTGTGTTTCGATGTGAAGGATATTGTAGCCAGAGTAACTGCTGGATATATTGAGACATCAAATATTATGTCTCAGGATGACGATCGCAGTAGATTGCCACTCATTGCTTTGTAGTGCAAAGTGTTGTTTGGTTTTGCTAATGTTCATGAGCGGTCGTATCACTTACCATCAGGCGTTCGGCATGCTCGTCATTGACATGCAATATAAAAGCCTTTGTTTCTGTTCATTATTTTTTATTTTTTATAATAACGTCCAATACAATTTTAGACAAAACATATATGTAACTCATTGCCTCAAAGCTCTCAATTCCTCACGAAGATGACAGAAACCTTCGCAATTTTCCTTGTCATTAGCGCCCCAGATTCTTCACGATCCATTCACCTGATGACAGTTTTTGTTTCACCAAGAATAAAGGTCATGTTTCAACGCGTATGCAACGTTTTCCTATTTTCAGGTCACGTGTACTTTTTTTACTGGGATGTCAATGATTACAATGCTCCTTATGTGCAGCGTGCATTCAATTCTATTTGACACAATCTGCATCGGCAATCCATCTGCCATCATTTTGTTATCTGTATCAGCCTACATATTTAAGTCCCACTGCAGGGCACGGAACTCCTCTAGAATCGATAGTACGATTGAGAAAAATATGACATATTATAGTCAGCCACGCTGACCTAACAAAAGTTGGCGAACATTACGCACCATCAAAATTATTATACTCGTAAATTGTTATAGTATGCAGGTTTCCTAAATTAGTCATCTAATCCGAAAGATTACACAGACTTAGAGCGACGCAGTTGCGGGGTTCAGTATAGTGTACAAATACATGCATATAAGTAAACGAACAGTTCAGCCCCGCTCGGCCCGGGTGCAGAACCACTTTTTTGAAAATATTCTATCACATATGTTCATCACGGATAATGAAGAAAGTGAAAGAATTTTTCAAATCAGTCCAGTAGTTTCAAAGCTTATTTGATGCAAACATACAATAATAACTTTCCTCTTTATATTAGTTTAGTTATTTCACATTTTATTGTTTGGTGATCGCTCTCCAGGAGAGAAACGAAATGTTCGGCAATCTATCTCACAAACAAACCACAATATTAAAGTTGCGAGGTTATCTACAAGGTAACACCTCTATAATGTGAATTTAAGGGTCAAGTGGATAAATTATGCTATACAGGTTGTCTACGAATTACGATCTATGGCGCTTAAAGCGCTGTTGTCAAAATAATAAGAATAGTTTTACTCTCTTACATTATATTACATTTGACATGTACTTTTCGATTACGAATATAAATGTTTGTTGTATAAATTATGAAATCATATGATAGTACAAACTCAAACAATGAGTTAAATAATTTTTTTTTTTTTTTTTTGGTAATTCCGTGTTTCGCCACATGCCAATAGATTTTAGATGATCTGTAGAATTACTGCACGATGTACATAATATGTCACAAAATTATTTGCGAGTTAGTATTAAAATTACTTTATGACTTGACCATGGTAGGTCAGTCATAAAACCGATGTTTATCATAAAAATGTCGCAAAGACATAGTCAAGAGGAAACTATTTATAAATACTCGTATTATTACTGAACACATCTGCTATAGTCGCAGAAATTAATATGCAAATAAGACATACAATGGACGGATCATCTAATAATGGTTTCAAAATAACACTAAAGGCAGTGTTATTTATAAGTGATTTCCAAAAACTGATTTTGAAAATTTTTGTTAGGGTTTCTTCAACATCATCAGCCTATACTGTTGTCTTCTGCTGGACATAGGCCTCCTCAAAATTGCGCCATTTCACCCTGTCTTTGGCTTGTCGCAATCATCATCTACCAGCGACTTTTAACAAAGCATCACTCCACCTATCTAGAGGGCATCGTACACTACCCTTGCCAAGACGTGGCCTCCACCCAAGAATACGTTTGTTGTGGTTTACAATCAGCTTTAGGCTTGATGTGGACAGTGCTCTGTGGAAAATATCATAAATATACAGGGTATATCAAGACTGCTACCGAAAACGAAGCCGGGTGGTAGTTTAAGCGACTTCAGACACAATGCAACAGAAAAAGTTGCAAAAAAAAAGCGACAAATTTTTTTGTGTTATTTTTTTCTTATGGGCATATTTGGGTGGTAAATACATTTTTTCCTAAAATAATAGTGTATTACCCTTTTATTTATAAATACTCTAAGGTATAAAAGAGTTTAAATTATTATTTGAGCAAAAACTATGGATTTACCACCCAAAAATGACGATATTTAAAAAATCATAAAAAATAATTGTCGCGTTTCTATGCGAAATTTTTAGTTGCATTGTGTTTGTAGCCACTAAAACTACCACCCGGCTTCGTTTTCGGTAGCAGTCTTGAGATACCCAGTATATCATATCATAAAATACGCACTAGAGAGTTCTCCATAAAAATTTCGGGGGATTACGGCATCCTTTAGCTAGTGGGGCAGACTAAAAGGCTTATTATTGAAATTTTTAATATCATCGAGGTGATCCGTAGTCAAATTTTAAGCCAATGCATAATGGCATCTTGGCTGAAATGCCTTGTTGTGACTATCCAATGTAATTTGCAATTAAAATGGGCTGTAGGACGAAATTTTGCGTTCAATCGAAAGTAAGAAAAGTGTTTATATAGTAGCATGCCAGTATAATGATGATACTAATCATCATGTATGTATATGAATAAGTAGGAACTTATTCCTTCTTATACATATAGAAACCAACACAAAATCCAATTGATTTTATATTATAGTATATATTAACATAATAATAAATTAATAACTAAAATATGGTTTAGCTTTAAACGAGACAATGAATTTCACAAATTGAAGCTGTTGCCAATTTTCAATACTAACGAATGAGTCCAAATGGATTAACACAGCAACTTCATAATTGGTTTCGTTATCTAATGGATCTCATTTGGAGAAATGCAGATAAAGCACATAAAAAAATGTCTATCGGCCGCATTCAAAGACATTTAATGTCAATTAAATTGTTCCTTAGTACGCATAGATTCTTTTCATAAAATCTATAATGATTATTTGTGTGTAATGATTTAATTAGCATTAAATACCTCTGAGAATGCCGAGAATTGTTTTGTAATTCATGATGCTGTTTAGTTTCTATTCAATAGCCGTCTTATCGCTTTCCATCAGGCAAATGGCATGCTAGTCCATTAATCACAAAAAAATAATCTAATATTTCTTTATCAGCCCATATACGTCCCACTGCAGAGCACGGGCCTCCTCTACAATCGAGAGTAGGATTGAGAGTGGCTAGGCCATATAGTCCACCACGCTGGCCTAGTGCGGGTTGGTGGACTACATACCATAGAAATTCTTATGAATCGCTACGGTATGCAGGTTTCCTCACGATGTTTTCCTTCACCGTTTTAGTGCGTGGTGATTGACACACATGACTCCGAAAAGTCAGAGGTGTGCCCTGGGATTCGAACCCGCGACCACCGTCAACATGTTGGCAGCCGCGTCTGGTCCGTTTACCAACAGGCCACCTTCATCTAATATAATAATATAATATATTTTTGGCAATTTAAAGCCGAAACACTATTAATTTATAGGTATATTTTTATTGATCATAATTTTATTTAATCATAGAATCAGCACATTCAGCTAATTAGTTGTATATGGTAATTCTTTCTTCAGTGATGACGTGGAGCGGAGACAGTCTCTCGATGTATGATCTCAGAACATCCTGGTCGTGTCCTATGACTGACATGTTTTTCTTGTAGTTTTTGAACATCTATAAGAGAAAATTCAATGTGTTAGTAAGAAAGATGATGAATCACTTTGTACCCAGTTTAATCTGAGAATAAACTACTATAAAATAATTGTACTATATTGCCCATTCCCTACGAAATTCGTGTCGTAGTATGTCAGCTGGGACACGAATTTCGCTATTTGGTCTTTCTGTGATTGCCACAACGCGTCGTGCGCGTTTTCATTAGAGCTATAACAGGAATTTTGCCATGTGGATGTTTTACTGAGACCACAACGCGTTGTGAGCTATTTTTCCGCTCACTCAGCGTTTTCGATCTTTGAGCGTAACCTATGAGCGTAACACATACTTACTTTATATTAATTGCTTATATCCACTGGTGGTAGGTCTCTCATATGTAAGAGGCCGCCTGGGTACGAACCACTGCAATCTCTATTTCTCCCGGCGAACAGCAGTGTAAATGCACTGTTGTGTTTTGGTTTGAAGGATATTGTAGCCAGAGTAAATATTGGACATATTGAGACTTAACATCATATGTCTCAGGATGGCGAGCGCAGTCGAATTCCAAGCATTGATCATGAGCGGTCGTATCGTTTACCATCAGGCGTGTCCGTCGCGCCATTCATTGCAATGAAAAAAACACCCCATGGTTGTCTCGTCAATAAGACTGCCATTTGTACTTTGTTGTCTTGTATTGTCTCTAAAACTGTTATTATTTTTTACTGTTTATAATACAGAATGAAATAAATAAATTAATTTAAGATCTCTATAATAAGTATTAAATTAATAACAGATACATACTGAGTACCCTTCGCCCCCATCAGCTAAAAATCCAGGTGCGGTGACTTGGTAGTACTTTTTGCGTCGAAGTGGAACATTGTTGTCTCCAACGGTCACCGAAGTCACTCTTTTCCCTTCAGGATTTGTTATGTTGTACACCACTTTTAGACCTGGAATTTTATTTCAAAGATACTTGAGAAAAATAATGTTTAAGTAATTAATAATTACTTGTGATAGTTTTCATATAATTATTGGCTCGTTTCCATGGCATTTCGTATGCGTTGTTATTGTTATTTGTTGTTATTGTTGGAATGAAGAAAATAAAAAATAATAACACATAAATAAAGTCGTGATACAAGATATTTCTTCGTGTATCATCAATTATATTTTATAATGCATAGTCTTCCATTTTACGTTCGTTTTTAAATTATAGTCAATAATGTCAGTGCAATTAATTAAACTCGTTTCATTAATTATTGTAATTCTTCTACTTTTGGATAGATCTTATACAATTGTGTCATGTACAATTATTGTAAATGGTAAATATCTTTATAAAAACATTTGTAATGTAATCTGATATTAAATTAAGATAATCTGTAATTATCAAATGGAATACATGAAATTTTATTAATTATTATGATTTTGGAAAATATGTATTCTAAATACATACCAGATACTTGTAGCAGCGAAGGAACATCAAAACCATTGGAATATTGGGCATCCCTAACACCGAACTCAAGGGCGTCCATAATGTTCCTCCCTTTGAGATTAAACGTTTCTATTTGATCGTAGTAAGGCAGCAATTCAACCAGCTCTCCGTGCGTTATTACTGCAAAATAATAAATAATGAAATATTGAGGCAAGTGCGAATGGAAACGTAAATAAATAAATACATCCAACAGTTATACATATACAAAGTCCTGACCCCACACTAAGATCAAGTCTTATGTGATGTATCGTTGGTATCAGGAACTACGAGAGACTTATCGGTCTCACAAGCTCCCAGATCCGAGACAAATACTTGGCCTCACAAACATTTGTCTCGAAGCGGGAGCTGGACATTGAGGTATTATACTAGAGCGGACATCGGGAACAAAATTTGTGCGTATGGTGCGTGCACACGGGTACACAGTGAAGCGAGAGGGAAGATAGTGTTACTGCGTAGGCGTGACAGAGACAGAAATAGAATGTACCCTTCATTTTGTTACAAAAATTTTGTTTGCAATGTCCCCTCTAGTATATTATCTCAATGGAGGTGGATGATATTTTAGTAAGACTCGACCATGTTTACTAATATCCAGGCTAGTTTGTTGGTAGTTGTAAAGTACCCACACAGGAATGTAGGTAGTTGTGATTAACCGACGAGTTTTACAATATAAAAGAATGTCAGTGGTGCGATGTAGTTAATTTGTTTCTGAGCCATCGACTGCGCCGGTTGTGCGCAATGACCCGCTCGTAATGGAAGAAAATCTGTGTTGTGCTATAACTAATCCGAAGGAATCCGCGACCTATATATAAATGTAAATGAATTTTTGGGTACTTACCTCCTTCGGGTAAAGACACTGGTAAATAATTTTGCTGTGCGAACGAAATGTAGTCGTAACCAGTTCTCACAGTACTTCTTGCCTGCAAATAGAAGAATATTTAATAATAGCAAATTTTATACGTGTGACTAATTTCTCACACGCCGTGATGTTTACAACCTCAACATCCTGCATGATTAAGTATGTGTAACTTTCTTATGTACATATATTTTTTAATATTAAAACTTAATGTAAGTGTAATTACTAATTTTAATTTTATGCAAGCTATAAGAAATTGCTAATTTTAATTTTATGCAAGCAATATAGTGCGTGGTGGCCTGTTGGTAAACGGACTAGACGCGACTGCCAACATGTTTACGGTGGTCGCGGGTTCGAATCCCAGGGCACACCTCTGACTTTTCAGCAGGGACCGAAACCGGTATCGAAAATACCGGTATTTTTTGGTATCAACCGAAAAAAATAATACCGGTATTTTTAATGGTAACCGGTATCCGCCAATTTTATTGGATTCCTAGAATTTAACCGGCATCATACCGGTTACCGAAATAAGGGTTACCTTTATGTTTCATGTGAAATTCCTTACAAGTCAAAGCGGGGGCAGTGCCTGTGTGTGGTTATACCGCCGTTTGTCTTTACTAAACATTATGGCACTATACCACACAATTATCTTTACTTACTTCATGATTTTTTCAACAGAATTACCCACCAAAAATGAAATGAACCGAATCCAGCGATATTGTGTAAACAACACGACAAGTATGATTTTATTTGTTATGCAACAACAACGCATTTTCTTTTGCATTCAAGGTTTTTTAGGTTACCGGTATTAAAACGGTTCCCGTATATAAGGGTAACCTTTATAATGCGTCATAGCGGTTACCGAAATCTTAAAGGTAACCGAAATTCGTCGATACCGGTACCGTAATGTCGAATGGGTTTCAGTCCCTGCTTTTCAGAGACATGTGTGTATTGATAGTCAATCACCACGCACTAAAACGGTGAAGGAAAACATCGTGAGGAAACCTGCATACCATAGCGATTCATAAGAATTTCTATGGTATGTAAGTCCGCCAACCCACACTAGGCCAGCGTGGTGGACTATATGGCCTAACCACTCTCAATCGTATTCTCGATTGTAGAGTAGGCCCGTGCCCTGCAGTGGGACGTATATGGGCTGATACAGCACAGATACAATATAAGAAAATATTTCATAAGGAGTGATGATTAGACAGCTGATCCCTCGAATGAGATGTCTATTGGTTTTAAATTTAAAACGTTAATTAAATTGTTACACCCAACAGTCTTGTGTCGTGGGTATCAGAATCTACGAGAGACCAAACACCCAGATTCGAAAAAAATATCAGTGGATTTCACTACCATTTGTCTCGGTGCAGGAATCGAACCTGTGGTCTCTGGTTTCTCAGCAGGCGTCCAACCAACTGCGCCACGGAGTTTGTCACCTTCCTCATCTTAGTTTTAACAGTATTATACAATACAATACAATCATTCCTTATTGCACACCAAATTATAAACTCATTTGCAAAAAAAAACGGGCACCTAAGCAATGAACCATTTCAAATGTTACTATTGGTTTGTTTGATAATTATAGGTAGTTTTACTTTCACAATTTTGTAAATTAATAAGCAAATAATCGTTTTCGTCAGTATTATCATAAAATTTTGATAAAATTTATGGGTTTTAATGCTAAAGTTCACTAGTAGTGTATGCTCGCTAGTAGTGCATATGCTCGTGAAGTAAAAGTTAACAAAGATTTTTGTTTGTTTTTTCTTTAATAAAGTAAAAGCAGATAAATGTTTAGTATCGAGTGTTTAGTATCTAGCTGAAATCACAGCTTGAATTCGTCTGGGCTATAGAGCATGTCTGGGACGTTCTGAAACGACGCGTGAGATCAGTACAACCGGCTCCGCAGACCATCAGAGAGCTGAAGAATGTGACTACCGCGGAGTGGGAACGTATTCCGCAAGCAAGTATCCGGGATATCCTCGCTAGCATACCCAGACGAATTCAAGCTGTGATTTCAGCTAGAGGGGGTCACACTCGATACTAAACATTTATCTGCTTTTACTTTATTAAAGAAAAAACAAACAAAAATCTTTGTTAACTTTTACTTTACGAGCATATGCACTACTAGCGAGCATACACTACTAGTGAACTTTAGCATTAAAACCCATAAATTTTATTAAAATTTTATGATAATACTGACTAAAACGATTATTTGCTTATTAATTTACAAAATTGTGAAAGTAAAACTACCTATAATTATCAAACAAACCAATAGTAACATTTGAAATGGTGTATTAGGTGCCCGTTTTTTTTGCAAATCAGTTTAGTATTCAGTTTAAAAATAAATTTGGTAATACAATGGGCGGTCTTATCGCTATAATGATACAGGCTAATGAAGATACTCACCAGGTCATTCAAGGCGTCAGTCATAAGGTTTCCAAGAGCGCATTCTCCACGCGAGCAGTCTTCGTGTGGCATATTGGTGATACTCTGGCCTATTGGGGTCTGCTGGGCTAGATGTACCAGCTCTGTTAAAGGTGCCAGCATGGCTTTTACTCCAAGATCTAAAATAAAAGTAATTATCATTGGCGGATAACAATACTGGCGGCTCTTGAAGTAAAAAATAGTTTCTACAGTTTCTACCAGATGTTGCTAGTTAAACATTTTGAAAATATCTTGCTTAAAGACTCGTTAATTGACATATTTGCGCAGTAACACCACCTGGTACTAATCATCATTAATTTGATTATATCGTGAGTTACCACAATGAGAATATTTTCTTTAAAAAAGGCTGTTTTTCCAAAGCAAACTTACCTTCGGGGATTGATCGGTTAAGGTAGATCATACCTCCCTCCCATTTGACGTAGTTACCGTCACAATCAAAGACCACTGTTAGGTTACCAACGAACTTGCTAAACGCTGACGCTTGTACCACCACGACCTGAAATAACGTCGAATTTCAGTATTAATTAATTGCAGGTGTCCTCATGATGTTCTTCATTGCTATAGTGCGTGGTGATTGACATTAGTCAATGTTTATTAAAACACACGACACTAAGGAGTCCAGAGGTATGCTTCGAGGTATGATTCGAACCCGCGACCACCTTGAAAACTTTTTTATGAACATACATAGCGTGATAATTGTATTATACTTACTGTTGCGTCCGGATCAGCCGTGCTTTCTACAATAACAGGGTAGGGACGTTCGACTGTTTGTGCTCTATGAGAATGTCCTCCTACAATTATATCGATGTCTTGGCCGAATTCGCGAGCCAGTAATCTGGAATTATCACCAATTTATTAATACCAAAGGATAAGGTTATTCAATTTCGGAACGATTTTGGTAAATAGTACCCATAGGCCTCCCCCAATAATTTCCACTGTGACCTGTTGGAGGCCGCCTGCATCCAGAGACGTCCCGCGACCTAAACCAGGTTATCCAAACACCTTGTGGGTGGACGTCCTACACTGCGCTTTCACTATGTGGACTCCATTCGAGAACTTTTTCAAGTTTAAGTCTTCGATAGTTGTTTATTTAAGTGTTGTAAGTTGAAGTAGCCATGGGCGCGGCACGTAGCGCAGGGAGCTAATAGCCGATAAGGCCAACGAAGGAATAAGGAATAAGGACATAATCAGGATTGCCATATCTTCTATACATTCTTCCAAGCCTTTTTAGAAGCTACGCTGTTATCAGTCATGTCTCAGAATGAATGGGTAGGCTTATCCGGGGTGGCACCAATTTCTCGCAGGAAAACGATGTGCTTTGCAACCATATTTCGTTCGGTGATTGAGATTGCCGGATGTCCAATACCTCTTTTCTCTTCCCATCCTTTTTCCTTCCCCATCCCCTCCCAATTTGATGAGTCTGCTATACCGGGTATCTCAAGACTGCTACCGAAAACGAAGCCGGGTGGTAGTTTTAGTGGCTACAAACACAATGCAATTAAAAATTTCGCCTAGAAACGCGACAATTTTTTTTTATGATTTTTTAAATATCATCATTTTTGGGTGGTTAATCCATAGTTTTTGCTAAAATAATAATTTAAACTCTTTATACCTTAAAGTATTTATAAATAAAAGGGTATATACTATTATTTTAGGAAAAAATGTATTTACCACCCAAATATGGCCATAGGAAAAAAATAACAAAAAAAAATTGTCGCTTTTTTTTTGCAACTTTTTCTGTTGCATTGTGTCTGAAGTCGCTTAAACTACCACCCGGCTTCGTTTTCGGTAGCAGTCTTGATATACCCTGTATATTCATGATCCAAGTGTTAGGAATGGTCTTGACCGCCAACATTATGAACCAAGTCCTTTCATTGCAGTGAGAAAATATCCTTTAATTGAATACACGTACTAAATAATAGCTATAATATTATCAGATGGTTGTCACACTTACTCATCAGTCTCAAAGCCGCAATGAGACAGCACTATAATGAAGTCCACGTCTTGTTTGTACAGGGCTTTGATCTCGCGGTTTAATATCATTCGAGGGTCAGCGAATCTGACATTGCCGACATTCGAGAATAACTAGAACAGAAATATTTAAGTTACACATCTTTCTGCATTAAGATGTGAAATACTGGTGGCAGGTCTCTCAAATGTGACAGACCATCTGGGTAGGTACCACCGCATTGTCTATTTCTCCAGACAAAGAACGGTGTAAATGCTCTTTTGTGTTACGGTTAGAAGGTCATTATAGCAAAAGTAACTACTGGACATATTGAGATTTAGCATCTTATGTCTCAGGAAGGCTAGCGCAGTGGAATGCCATACTTTGTAACTCGTTGTGTAGTTCGGTTTTGCTACTATCCATGAGCGGTCGTCACGCTTATCATCAGGCGATATGCATGCTAGTCTCGCCATTCATTGCAATAAAAATAATACAAAATCCATTTATTTATATCTTTCTTACGCAGCAACGAAGCAAATGATATTTATTGACAGAGATAACCACTTTTACCTATTACTACTGGGAAAAAGGTGAGAATTTTACGTAAAATTTCACGTTTGAGAGAATTTTGGAATTTGTACGCGACATAAAATCATTGGGGGAGGCCTATGTTCAGCAGTGGACTTCCTCTGGCTGATGGATGGATAAAAGTCTTGAATGAAAGGTCGGAAGTCAATTTTGTTGAAATGAATCATGATAATTCTGAACTAGAGATCATGATTCACATTTGACCTTATCCATCAAGCCGACGCGATCGGCTAAAATCTAGTTTATTACCTAAATAATATAAACTATTTCCATCGACCACACCTGTATAATATAAATGAGAACCGGATTAATGAATTGTATAATTAATGACTTTACGGAGTCATGTGTGTATTGATAGTCAATCACCACGCACTAAAACGGTGAAGGAAAACATCGTGAGGAAACCTGCATACCATAGCGATTTATAAAAAATCTATGGTATGTAAGTCCGCCAACTCGCACTAGGCCAGCGTGGTGGACTATATGGCCTAGCCACTCTCAATCCTACTCTCGATTGTAGAGGAGGCCCGTGCCCTGCAGTGGGACGTATATGGGCTGATACAGAATAATTAATGACGTTTTTTTTATATTGCGAATATTGTGACCTTGCCATTCGCCTGGTAACCGATACGACTGCTACATGGAAAGTAACGAAATCATACAAAACCATGAATTCTAAAACAATGATTGGCGTTCGAAGATGTGAAGTCTCAATATGTCCAGTAGTTACTCTAGCTACAATGTCCTTCAATCTGGAACAAAACATTGCATTTACACTGCTGTTTACCGGGAGAACGAAACATTGCGGTGGTACCTGCTCAGATTGCCTCTCACATATGAGTGACCTACAACCAGTACATCAAATCATATTTCGCTGCTTTAATTTGATAACGACATATCTCAAAAATGAACTTTTTTCAGGAGAGCAGTTTAAATAAAACAAAATAATTAATTATTTATATATTTTATTTTAATAATGACAACTCTTTGAAAGTTGCTTAAATCAACGTATAATCTATCAAAAATATGAGTTTTATTCACATAGTATTTTAGAATAATTTGTGTTTAATGGTAACATTATCATAAAATACACATTTCGTTATGTGCCACTGTCAAATTAAAGCAGCGAATTGTTAAAAAATTGTACATCACATTTTATTATAGTTTGTATAAATAATAATCTTTGAATGAATCTCAAAACTCCTATTACCATTACAGTATAAATGTCTTGTTATAAGTTATAACCCCTTTGTCAACTCCGATAGCATCTATATAAACCCTAGTGGTTTCTTATGCTATTTACTAACAATTATTGTATATTTTGTTAACCCTTTCCTAACTGACGGTACTAATTTGTACCGGGTTATTCCCCGTCCTTTATTTCGACAATACGAACGCGCATTACGTATTCGACACTAACGATCCTTTAGAGTACTACTACGCTAGCCAATCACAGTGATTTATTTGAATTTCGACTATTTACCGTCAGCAAGTGACACTTACAAGTTTCAACCTGCTTCGTATATGAGAACTGCGGATTGCTGTTGTTTTAGAAAACATTTAAAAATAGAATAAACGGGGTAAGTGTTATTGTTTTATATTATTTTATTAGATTGTAGTTTTAACTATACAAATAATATGGTTTTACACTGTAATTTTAAATTTTAGTGCTAAAATAATGATAAAAATGTACAAGGACTTATGAGTACCGTCAGTGACTTAGGTTAATTTTTTTGTTCATTAGCTCGAATATATTATGATATTTGTTTATCTTATATTACAGATATTTATAATGAATATTATAAAGGACGCGGCTTTGTTAGAAGCCTTACTTATGGAAGATCTTCCAGATTGTTCTGAAATTTCAGATGTGGAATTATCTGACGAAGAAAACATTCCTGAAGAACAACTACCCTCAACTAGTAATTTTGATGAAAATTTTGAGGCAGCGTTAGAAGAATATATGAGCCAAGCTGAACGTAATGCAGGACATGAGGCAGAAGATCCTAGTGAGGAAATAGATCAAGAGGTAATTGTATATTCCACTTCTAATACTGTTCCAGATAATTTACAGAATCAAAAATAAAAAAAAAACTATTGAGTCTAATCGTAAATGGAAGAAACGTGACGTAGAAACATATTTACCAGAATATTCTGCAAACACGGGGGTAGTTGATGAATATTTTGCTGAATGCACTAAGCCAACTGATATTTTTTTAGTCTTGATTAGTGATGTACTGGATAATATTGTGTATCAAAGTAACTTATATGCAACACAAAGAAATAAAATTTTGAACTTGAAAACAGAAGAACTACTGGCCTTTATCGGAATGAACTTCTACATGGGGTACAACACCCGGCCTTCGTGGACAGATCATTATTCATCGGCCCCTGATTTGAATAACCCCCTGATATGTAAAACTATGCCTAGAGATAGGTTTGCAGCAATTTTGAGACATATTCATTGCAATGACAACACGCAAATGCCCTCCAAATGCAAAGATAAATTATATAAAATCAGACCTATCATTGATACACTTAATAAAAAAATTCAAGAATGTTATTATGGAACCAGAGAATTGAGTGTAGATGAGTCTATGATCAAGTTCAAAGGCAGGTCGGTATTGAAACAATATCTTCCTATGAAGCCAATAAAAAGAGGGTATAAGCTATGGTGCCTCGCTGACCAACGCGGCTTCATCAAAAACTTTATAATTTACCAAGGAAAAAATGGAGAAATAGCAGAGAAATTTGCAGATTATTCATTAGGAGAAAAAGTTGTCCTAGAGTTAACAGAAAAAGAATGGGGTAAACACAAAGTTATTTATTATGATAATTTTTTTACATCCATTGCTTTATTAGAAAAATTGAAAACAGAAAAAACTTATGCCTGTGGAACTATAAGGTCTAACCGTAAAGGCATTCCCAATAATCTGGTAGCTGACTCTAAACTGAAGCGTGGCCAATATGATTATAGATTTTCTAATTTGAATATTGCATTTTATAAATGGAAGGACAACAAAATTGTACATTTGGCTTCAAATTTTCATGGCAATGATGAAGATACAGTATCGCGCAAAGAAAAAGATGGGTCTAAATCTACAATCACCTGTCCAAAGGCTATCAAAGACTACAACTCTTACATGGGGGGTGTTGACACTGCAGATAGATTGAGAGCACTGTACTGCGTGGACAGGAAGTCCCCAAAATGGTGGCACAGGTTGCTTTGGGGTATTCTAGATATTGCATTTGTAAACGCATATGTTATTCATGGACTCATAATGGAAAAGATACCTGTAAAATACTTTAAGAGATCCATTGCGCAAGGGTTGATGTCTATGAAGGACATCAAAGATGACAAGAAGAAAAGGTTATCAAGAGACGCTGTGCCTAGCCCTGGGCCATCCAAGAGGCGCAAAACTGGCTTCTCAACGTTGAAAGACGTTCGTTTAGGAAATCGCGGCATACATTGGCCTACATTTGTACCAAATAGAGGGAGGTGTGAAGTATGCAGCATGAAGAAAGTGCAATCAAAGCCTCACTCAAAATGTTCACACTGCAATATATTTTTGTGTATAAATGAAAAAAAAATGTTTTGCAGAATATCACAATGCTGATGTTTAATTACTTTTAACATTATATTAATTCGAGCCAAAAAGACGTACTTTATGTTCCTATTTTATTAGTCATTTTGTGACCCGAAGTTCCTGACGGTACTTGTAAGTCTAGGTTATAAAAATAATACCTAGGTGTAATAAAAAAATCTGAAAAAAATAAATGATGTTTCTTTACTACCCCTTATACATATAGATTCATAAAAACTTTGTTTTTCAGTATTTTTGTTATATTCGCTAGGAAAGGGTTAAGCAAGTTAAATAAAAGAAAAAAAAAAAAAGTAATGTTGATATTCACTAAAACTACCTACCCGGCTTCGTTTTTGGTACTAGTCATTATATAGCTTGTATATGACATGATTTATCTCAAGTTGATAAAAAAATCTCCATAATAAACCGATTTGAATTGATTTGATTTACCCCCATTTTTTCGTGATTGCCTATAATTGCAACAACAATTTTACTTATTCTCATTGTATTCGTAGTATCATACACAATTGTATGATACGTTGGCGATCCTAAATAAGTAAAATAAAATAAATAAAATAATCCTAGTTCTTTAACGTCCTTACCTCCGTATCAGTAGTGATAAGTCCAATAATGCCAATCTTCTTGCCCTTTCGTTCAACAACGATGTGAGACCGGTACAGTCCCTGTAGAGTAGGTTCAAAGCTGGCGTCCATGTTAGCAGCCAGTACTGGGGCTTTTAACGCTGATATGTATCCAGCCAGGCCTATAGGACCATCGTCGAAATCGTGGTTTCCGACTGTCTGAAAATCAAAGAGGTTTTGTAAGCCAACGTGATGCAAATGTCTCTTTTATTGCATAGTTCTGGTAAATTAGCAAACATGTCACCTTATGGTAAGTGATCACAGCCACCCATGAATATTCATAATACTTGACTCATGGATGTTGCCGGACCTTTAAATCGAAAGGGGAGCGGGATGAAAAAATAATAGGAAGATTTTTTTTTTAACCTAACTGCGTGATTACGAAGCAACGCAGTACTCTGAATGATTTCAAGGCGAGTAACCTACGATATTGGCTTACAGGAGTTACCAGGGTTGGTATATTTGTGGAAAACAATATCCTAATCTCGACTGCCCCGGTAGCGTACTAGTACTACGCTACGGTTACATGATGCAGCTGATATGGCGATAAGCTCGGCCCACTTCACTTCGTGGGTGTCATGGCACCTTTGCTACGCCTTTTAGGAAAAAAGCGTGAGTTTATGTATGTGTATGTATGTAATATCCCAATCGAAGATCCGATCAGGCTGAGCACTAAATTCTAGATATCCTGAACTACTGGGCTGCAATAATTCGTAATTATAACGTCAGGAATGCGGAGCGAATTTAAGGGCCTGCGTCAACCACTTCAACTAACTTTTACAGTATCGACATAGTAGGGTCTTTTTTCTGCTAGATAATGTTCTAACACAAAGGTCAAATGCCGAGGTCATAAGATTTCCTGACAGACAGGTTTTTGTACATAAGAATTATATTTCTGGTCATTTGTGTCTCGTGATGTTTTATATTAGAATCTTTATGCGTTGCAGAGCTGTCAATATTATTAATATATAGGTATTTTTGAATTTTGTTGAAGGTGACTAGTTAGAAGTTTGATATTCAAAAACAAGAAATTGATAAATGTGGTTCACATTTAAAACCGGAAGTTCTTAAATGGGCACAAATCATTCAAGACAAAACATTAGCAATTAACTGAGATACTGGGCATGGGTCATTTTTAACTTCGAAATTCAAAAAATAGACCCAACAGTCACATACATAGTCCTGACTCCACCAAGTCATGTAAACTTTAAATTTAGGCTTTAACAATTATTCATTGCGTTCGTATTTAAAACGTTATAACAAATTATTAATGAACTGCTCTGATTTAAACCACTTGTAACTTTTGTAATAATCACTATATTGTAAACTGGTTTTAAAAAGAGCAACACTAGAGTTTATTGTCCGTTCTTCTCTAGTTGAAACAGCTTTCCGAACCGGGTGGTAGATACAAAATATTACTGAATCTAAATGATGTAGAACATCTTAACGGATTCAACAAATTATTTTCATTTTATTTCATAAAAAAGTGAAAAATTCTCCGACGTCTCTAAAGACTCACAAACTGTGAAAGACTTTCCGGTCGCACAGTTTGAAATAAAAGCTTTTAGGCTTATTGTAGGCAACACATAATATATTTGTCTCGGGGATCGAATATGCGGCTTCTACCGGCCGGCGTTCTACCAACCGCGACATAGTCTCTCTGTGCGTGGAAATAAAATAAATAAATAGACCCAACAGTCACATACATAGGCAGCGGTGAGATGCCGGCTGTGAAATTAGGGGCTGCAGAAGGCCCGCACCGAGACAAATGTTTGTGAGACCCACAAGTATCTGTCTCGGGTCTGGGTGTTTGTGAGACCGAAAAGTCTCGTAGTTTCTGATACCTACGACACAAGACTTTTTTATCTTAATATACGGCCAGGTCTATGTATGTGACTGTTGGATGTCCTATTTTTTTATTGAACCGAATGGCAAATCGAGCATAGCGTCATAGCAAGCGATACGATTGTTCATAAACAGTAGCAAAACCAAACAACACCTTGAATTACACTGCTATGATTGTCATTCTCCTGCGCTCGCCATCCTGAGACATAAGATGTTAAGTCTCAATATGTCCTGTAGATAATCTGGCTACAATATCCTTCAAACCGAAACACAACAGTGCATTATCACTGGTGTTTGGCGGAAGAAATCGACATAGCGGTGGTACCTACCCAGGCGGCCGTAACCAGTAAACTAGTAGTACTTATTTATTGTTTATTCATTAGTTACTTTGTAATACAGTGTTATTAAAATATCTCATAAGACTTACATGAGCATCAAGAGGAAGTAAATTCATGAACTCCTGCAGGACGTTCCACTTGAAGAAGGTGTACCAATAGGTGCCTTGGAAGCTGTCTCCAGCGTTCAGGAGTAGGGCATCAGGCTTCTCCTTCTTCAGCTCTTTGATGACGTGGTACAACCGAGGAAACCCGCCGAGGCATAGGGTGTCGTTTGAATGACATGTCGGCGAATCCGAAGCAGTTTCTTCAAATCTAAATATTTTGGAGATATTAATTTAAAATGGTAATTTTATTTATTTTATTTAAAAAATAAGTAATTATGTTGTATTATAAATGTATTTGCAATTACTAATATAGTTATGATGATTCCAATTCTAATCGTGATTATGCTCGCGAAAGTAATGTGTTGAGGTGACACCGACATCATTCATGAATTTTTCGATGTTAGTAGTATGCTCGATAAGCTCTAAGAATTAAACATTATCTCAAATTGTACAATAGTGCCTACTGTCTTAGAAATTCATCCGGTTTAGAATAAATATGGTATTTAATTGATAACCTATAAAGCACAAATTCCTAAAATCATCTTCCTTCAATAAAATGAATAAGAATTATTTACTAACGATCTAAGAAAACTGACTGATCCCATCAATGCAATGGTTCGAGATATTTTAATCTTAATAATGTTTTAGAAATACGAAGGTCTTAATTATTTCTGTATTTTTACTAATTTACGTTATTTTATTTTTGGGACGAAGTTTCTTATCGCGCGTTGTGAAAGGGGGCTAGACGGAAAAAATTCTCACGAAAGTTGGCACGACACTTTAAAACATTTGACAATCGTTTTTTATTTCTTTACTAGCTGTGCCCGCGACTTCGTCCGCGTGGAATTTAACAAAAAGTTAATTAATTTATTTAGTTTTTTTTTTGTTTTTGCATTTTATTTACCTTTGTAACGAAACCATACCGCGATCAAATTCTACGGTGGCGCCATCTCTTAGCGAGCGGCGGTAAACTCCCGTTACACATTTATTTTCAGTTTTTTGTATTAGCTTTATAGAAAAATTTCTTTATACATATACAATATTTTGTAAATGTGATATTGATTCGTTGGTGGCCCAGTGGTGGCATGCGCGTGAGCTGCGCGTGGGCATTGCAACATTACTTTATATTTCTAAAATAAATGTAGCCTAAGTTACTCCTTGTTATATCAGTTACCTGACAAAAAAAGTCCCGTCAAAATCGGTCCAGCCATTTCAGAGATTAGCCGGAACAAACAGACAGACAGACAAAAAAATTTTAAATATCATTTTCGGCACAGGTATCGTGTATATAACGATATGTAGTTGGACATTTTTTTATTTTCACTTTTAAAACAGACACTTCAATTTTATTCATATGTATAGATGTATAGATAATGAAAGGTATTTTATTTTTATAACTTAAAAGAACTAAAATGTTATTACAATTCCTTCACTACACAACACTACACTACTACTACACTAATGGAAAAGAAACTTCGTTCCATTCGGGTGTCCCTTGACACCTCTCAAGTTTTTTTAAATCCATTACAGAACTGTTTGCCTGTGACTGAATTTTTATTAATGCACAATAATTTCATTTTTAAATCCTTTAGTTTTTGAATTTCACACAGATGTCCAATTACCTTGGTATTATATTATATTGCTTCTTCACAATGTCTTTAAAACATGATCAAAGTTACGCATCAAACTGTTACTCCCCTCTCTTTCTCTCTCTTTTCAACTACAGTAAGTCCACTGCTGAACATAGACCTCGCCCAAGAATGTCCACATTGACATATCTGAAGCGGCTTGCATCCAGCGACTTGTAATTTTACATTTAATTTTATTATATCAGCCCATATACGTCCCACAGCAGGACACGGGCCTCCTCAACAATCAAGATTGAACAGTGAAGGAAAACATCGTCAGAAAACCTAGTGTTTTAATAAATAAATTGATATTACTCACCTCGCATGAAAATCATTAAAATGTATCAAATCCAGTTCGTAATTATCATCACATTCTGATTGTGCGTATACAAACGCACCTAAATACAGTAATGCTATATACCTAATTTTCCACATTATTTAGATCACACCACTTAACTGAATACAAGTGAATTTCTGAATGACACGATCTGCTTGTAAAACCAGATAACCTTATAGACGAAGATTATTTAAAGAATTTGCATATTTCTAGACATATGCGTTGGAGATCCGTGGTAGGATATTTGAAGCCCGTGTTTTGTGAATTTAAATTTATGTGCCACCATGTCGCTACATGATAGACGCCTGTGAAATAAACAGTGTGTGATATACAGACTAGATAAGACGTTCTTTGTAACAAACGTGTCCCACCCAAGTGCGGTGCATGCACCGCACACGAATCAGTCTGCCGCGTGACGGCCGCGCAACAGTACGCCTCTTTGCTTATATTTATAAGTAATTTATGTTGACATTTCCCCGTCAAACCGACAGCGAAATTTTCTAAAGTTACAATATAATTAAAGCATACAAGTTAAGTGATAAAATATTGCACTATAATGCCGACAATACAGATATTTTAGTTATTATTGGATTAAATATTTGTATAGCTCATTAGAAATACAAGATGAGCTTCTGAATCGTATGTCTCATTCCCGGGCACAAAAATTGCTCGTCGAGTGAGAGAGACGAACTATATTAGATATAGATTATTCATGGGACATTCATATCAGCTGACCAAATAGGCATAAACTATTCGAATACATTACAAATACAGATATGCAGGAAAAACGTAGTTTAAAAATTGATTTCAGTATTTCATTTTAATTTTATGTTGTTAATTAATAAGACAAAATATGTGTGTTGTATGTATGTTCTGAAACAGTGGACAGTTTTTAGAGCCTATTTCTTTATATGAATTACCTAATGGACAACGTTGGAATTTGGATCCCATTGAATGTTTTTAAAGACTAATATCACTTAAAATTTTTTTTCAATTCTTACGCGTTGTTACGAAAGTGGAAGGTCTTTCTAATATTTGTCTGTTGTTTCATTATCGTATTGTAAAACTGTGATGAACTTGTACACTTTATAGTTTAATTTAGATAATTTTCATGAATTATTCACGTAAATAAAAATTATTACAAAATATATAATTGCTATGACAGCATTCATACTTAGGCAGTATATTAGGAAAACCTATAATTGATTTGAACTGTCTCTTCTGTCTAATAATCTTTGATAATAATTTGTAATATTCAAGTAAACGTACTAGATGTCGCTACTGAGCTTTGAGAAATATGGGACAAATAGTTTCTATGACGCGTCGCGTCTATCGGTAGAATATAAGTCAATGTATACAGTACATTTTGCATTACGCTACATTCGGCAAAACAGTCGCCAACGTCCATACCACGTTGAATACACCGGTTCTCGTCCGATCACCGAAGTCAAGCAACGTCGGGCGCGGTCAGTACTTGGATGGGTGACCGCCTGGGAACACCGCGTGATGTTGGCTTTTTGCAATTTTTGTTTATATTATATTATAAGATTATAATGTTTTAGTAATGCACGTCGATATACAGTACATTTTGCATTACGCTACATTCGGCAGAGCAGTCGCCAACGTCCATACCACGTTGAATACACCGGTTCTCGTCCGATCACCGAAGTCAAGCAACGTCGGGCGCGGTCAGTACTTGGATGGGTGACCGCCTGGGAACACCGCGTGATGTTGGCTTTTTGCAATTTTTGTTTTTATATTATAAGATTATAATGTTTTAGTAATGCATGTCGATATACAGTACATTTTGCATTACGCTACATTCGGCAGAGCAGTCGCCAACGTCCATACCACGTTGAATACACCGGTTCTCGTCCGATCACCGAAGTCAAGCAACGTCGGGCGCGGTCAGTACTTGGATGGGTGACCGCCTGGGAACACCGCGTGATGTTGGCTTTTTACAATTTTTGTTTTTATATTATAAGATTATAATGTTTTAGTAATGCACGTCGATATACAGTACATTTTGCATTACGCTACATTCGGCAGAGCAGTCGCCAACGTCCATACCACGTTGAATACACCGGTTCTCGTCCGATCACCGAAGTCAAGCAACGTCGGGCGCGGTCAGTACTTGGATGGGTGACCGCCTGGGAACACCGCGTGATGTTGGCTTTTTGCAATTTTTGTTTTTATATTATAAGATTATAATGTTTTAGTAATGCACGTCGATATACAGTACATTTTGCATAACGCTACATTCGGCAGAGCAGTCGCCAACGTCCATATCACGTTGAATACACCGGTTCTCGTCCGATCACCGAAGTCAAGCAACGTCGGGCGCGGTCAGTACTTGGATGGGTGACCGCCTGGGAACACCGCGTGATGTTGGCTTTTTGCAATTTTTGTTTTTATATTATAAGATTATAATGTTTTAGTAATGCATGTCGATATACAGTACATTTTGCATTACGCTACATTCGGCAGAGCAGTCGCCAACGTCCATACCACGTTGAATACACCGGTTCTCGTCCGATCACCGAAGTCAAGCAACGTCGGGCGCGGTCAGTACTTGGATGGGTGACCGCCTGGGAACACCGCGTGATGTTGGCTTTTTGCAATATTTGTTTTTATATTATAAGATTATAATGTTTTAGTAATGCACGTCGATATACAGTACATTTTGCATTACGCTACATTCGGCAGAGCAGTCGCCAACGTCCATACCACGTTGAATACACCGGTTCTCGTCCGATCACCGAAGTCAAGCAACGTCGGGCGCGGTCAGTACTTGGATGGGTGACCGCCTGGGAACACCGCGTGATGTTGGCTTTTTGCAATTTTTGTTTTTATATTATAAGATTATAATGTTTTAGTAATGCACGTCGATATACAGTACATTTTGCATAACGCTACATTCGGCAGAGCAGTCGCCAACGTCCATACCACGTTGAATACACCGGTTCTCGTCCGATCACCGAAGTCAAGCAACGTCGGGCGCGGTCAGTACTTGGATGGGTGACCGCCTGGGAACACCGCGTGATGTTGGCTTTTTGCAATTTTTGTTTTTATATTATAAGATTATAATGTTTTAGTAATGCACGTCGATATACAGTACATTTTGCATTACGCTACATTCGGCAGAGCAGTCGCCAACGTCCATACCACGTTGAATACACCGGTTCTCGTCCGATCACCGAAGTCAAGCAACGTCGGGCGCGGTCAGTACTTGGATGGGTGACCGCCTGGGAACACCGCGTGATGTTGGCTTTTTGCAATATTTGTTTTTATATTATAAGATTATAATGTTTTAGTAATGCACGTCGATATACAGTACATTTTGCATTACGCTACATTCGGCAGAGCAGTCGCCAACGTCCATACCACGTTGAATACACCGGTTCTCGTCCGATCACCGAAGTCAAGCAACGTCGGGCGCGGTCAGTACTTGGATGGGTGACCGCCTGGGAACACCGCGTGATGTTGGCTTTTTGCAATATTTGTTTTTATATTATAAGATTATAATGTTTTAGTAATGCACGTCGATATACAGTACATTTTGCATTACGCTACATTCGGCAGAGCAGTCGCCAACGTCCATACCACGTTGAATACACCGGTTCTCGTCCGATCACCGAAGTCAAGCAACGTCGGGCGCGGTCAGTACTTGGATGGGTGACCGCCTGGGAACACCGCGTGATGTTGGCTTTTTGCAATATTTGTTTTTATATTATAAGATTATAATGTTTTAGTAATGCACGTCGATATACAGTACATTTTGCATTACGCTACATTCGGCAGAGCAGTCGCCAACGTCCATACCACGTTGAATACACCGGTTCTCGTCCGATCACCGAAGTCAAGCAACGTCGGGCGCGGTCAGTACTTGGATGGGTGACCGCCTGGGAACACCGCGTGATGTTGGCTTTTTGCAATATTTGTTTTTATATTATAAGATTATAATGTTTTAGTAATGCACGTCGATATACAGTACATTTTGCATTACGCTACATTCGGCAGAGCAGTCGCCAACGTCCATACCACGTTGAATACACCGGTTCTCGTCCGATCACCGAAGTCAAGCAACGTCGGGCGCGGTCAGTACTTGGATGGGTGACCGCCTGGGAACACCGCGTGATGTTGGCTTTTTGCAATTTTTGTTTTTATATTATAAGATTATAATGTTTTAGTAATGCACGTCGATATACAGTACATTTTGCATTACGCTACATTCGGCAGAGCAGTCGCCAACGTCCATACCACGTTGAATACACCGGTTCTCGTCCGATCACCGAAGTCAAGCAACGTCGGGCGCGGTCAGTACTTGGATGGGTGACCGCCTGGGAACACCGCGTGATGTTGGCTTTTTGCAATTTTTGTTTTTATATTATAAGATTATAATGTTTTAGTAATGCACGTCGATATACAGTACATTTTGCATTACGCTACATTCGGCAGAGCAGTCGCCAACGTCCATACCACGTTGAATACACCGGTTCTCGTCCGATCACCGAAGTCAAGCAACGTCGGGCGCGGTCAGTACTTGGATGGGTGACCGCCTGGGAACACCGCGTGATGTTGGCTTTTTGCAATTTTTGTTTTTATATTATAAGATTATAATGTTTTAGTAATGCACGTCGATATACAGTACATTTTGCATTACGCTACATTCGGCAGAGCAGTCGCCAACGTCCATACCACGTTGAATACACCGGTTCTCGTCCGATCACCGAAGTCAAGCAACGTCGGGCGCGGTCAGTACTTGGATGGGTGACCGCCTGGGAACACCGCGTGATGTTGGCTTTTTGCAATATTTGTTTTTATATTATAAGATTATAATGTTTTAGTAATGCACGTCGATATACAGTACATTTTGCATTACGCTACATTCGGCAGAGCAGTCGCCAACGTCCATACCACGTTGAATACACCGGTTCTCGTCCGATCACCGAAGTCAAGCAACGTCGGGCGCGGTCAGTACTTGGATGGGTGACCGCCTGGGAACACCGCGTGATGTTGGCTTTTTGCAATTTTTGTTTTTATATTATAAGATTATAATGTTTTAGTAATGCACGTCGATATACAGTACATTTTGCATTACGCTACATTCGGCAGAGCAGTCGCCAACGTCCATACCACGTTGAATACACCGGTTCTCGTCCGATCACCGAAGTCAAGCAACGTCGGGCGCGGTCAGTACTTGGATGGGTGACCGCCTGGGAACACCGCGTGATGTTGGCTTTTTGCAATTTTTGTTTTTATATTATAAGATTATAATGTTTTAGTAATGCACGTCGATATACAGTACATTTTGCATAACGCTACATTCGGCAGAGCAGTCGCCAACGTCCATACCACGTTGAATACACCGGTTCTCGTCCGATCACCGAAGTCAAGCAACGTCGGGCGCGGTCAGTACTTGGATGGGTGACCGCCTGGGAACACCGCGTGATGTTGGCTTTTTGCAATTTTTGTTTTTATATTATAAGATTATAATGTTTTAGTAATGCACGTCGATATACAGTACATTTTGCATAACGCTACATTCGGCAGAGCAGTCGCCAACGTCCATACCACGTTGAATACACCGGTTCTCGTCCGATCACCGAAGTCAAGCAACGTCGGGCGCGGTCAGTACTTGGATGGGTGACCGCCTGGGAACACCGCGTGATGTTGGCTTTTTGCAATTTTTGTTTTTATATTATAAGATTATAATGTTTTAGTAATGCACGTCGATATACAGTACATTTTGCATTACGCTACATTCGGCAGAGCAGTCGCCAACGTCCATACCACGTTGAATACACCGGTTCTCGTCCGATCACCGAAGTCAAGCAACGTCGGGCGCGGTCAGTACTTGGATGGGTGACCGCCTGGGAACACCGCGTGATGTTGGCTTTTTGCAATTTTTGTTTTTATATTATAAGATTATAATGTTTTAGTAATGCACGTCGATATACAGTACATTTTGCATAACGCTACATTCGGCAGAGCAGTCGCCAACGTCCATACCACGTTGAATACACCGGTTCTCGTCCGATCACCGAAGTCAAGCAACGTCGGGCGCGGTCAGTACTTGGATGGGTGACCGCCTGGGAACACCGCGTGATGTTGGCTTTTTGCAATATTTGTTTTTATATTATAAGATTATAATGTTTTAGTAATGCACGTCGATATACAGTACATTTTGCATTACGCTACATTCGGCAGAGCAGTCGCCAACGTCCATACCACGTTGAATACACCGGTTCTCGTCCGATCACCGAAGTCAAGCAACGTCGGGCGCGGTCAGTACTTGGATGGGTGACCGCCTGGGAACACCGCGTGATGTTGGCTTTTTGCAATATTTGTTTTTATATTATAAGATTATAATGTTTTAGTAATGCACGTCGATATACAGTACATTTTGCATAACGCTACATTCGGCAGAGCAGTCGCCAACGTCCATACCACGTTGAATACACCGGTTCTCGTCCGATCACCGAAGTCAAGCAACGTCGGGCGCGGTCAGTACTTGGATGGGTGACCGCCTGGGAACACCGCGTGATGTTGGCTTTTTGCAATTTTTGTTTTTATATTATAAGATTATAATGTTTTAGTAATGCACGTCGATATACAGTACATTTTGCATTACGCTACATTCGGCAGAGCAGTCGCCAACGTCCATACCACGTTGAATACACCGGTTCTCGTCCGATCACCGAAGTCAAGCAACGTCGGGCGCGGTCAGTACTTGGATGGGTGACCGCCTGGGAACACCGCGTGATGTTGGCTTTTTGCAATATTTGTTTTTATATTATAAGATTATAATGTTTTAGTAATGCACGTCGATATACAGTACATTTTGCATTACGCTACATTCGGCAGAGCAGTCGCCAACGTCCATACCACGTTGAATACACCGGTTCTCGTCCGATCACCGAAGTCAAGCAACGTCGGGCGCGGTCAGTACTTGGATGGGTGACCGCCTGGGAACACCGCGTGATGTTGGCTTTTTGCAATTTTTGTTTTTATATTATAAGATTATAATGTTTTAGTAATGCACGTCGATATACAGTACATTTTGCATAACGCTACATTCGGCAGAGCAGTCGCCAACGTCCATACCACGTTGAATACACCGGTTCTCGTCCGATCACCGAAGTCAAGCAACGTCGGGCGCGGTCAGTACTTGGATGGGTGACCGCCTGGGAACACCGCGTGA